>VZTB01004456.1:499012-560412 GCA_013397245.1 Thryothorus ludovicianus
GGTCACTCAGTGTCACTGTGACCTGCTGTGGCAGACCCGCAGTGGCAGTGTCACTGTGACCCGCTGTCACCTGCCCACCCTTTCTGGCAGGTGGCCGCACATTTCAGCGCTCGGAGCACGCCCTGAGGCAGGGGCAGCTCTGGAAGGGCAGTCCGTGTGTCTGAGCTCTGCAGGCCCTTTCCTCACGGTCACACATCCCCGAGCAGCTCTTGGCTCTCTGGAACAGCCCGGGCTGAGAGAGGCACCGGCGAACCTCGGCTGAAGACGGAGCACCTGCTGCAGCCTCACATGGATTTGCACACTCTGTATTCTGCAGAATCACTTGGTTAAGGGAAAAATACAGGAACCTTTCACAGGAAAAAAATCTTTGTCATTTTCCCTGTTGCCACTACAAGGCTAACTTCACCTGAAGCAATTTAAAGAATTTTCTGGAGAAAACAGTTACAGCTTTAGTTCCAGATGAACAGGGTTATGCTGAAACTTACGAGTAACTGACACGCGCAGAATACATGTAACTGAACAGAAAACAAGGTCAACGAACAAAACACAACATAAATAAACAAAACACAATGTAAATGACCAGAATGGGAGAGGGAAGAGGCTGCGGCCGACACACCGAAGGTTTTATGTGGGTGTTATCTGCACTATATGCCACCAGCCTGAACCATAGCAGTGATATCAAAGAGCCCTTCAACTTATTCATAATTAGCAGTGGGAATGCCCAGGCTTCGTTTTGCGCTCACAAAGGACCAGGGGCTGCGTCGAAGGGAACGGGAACTCTTTAATTAAGTCCTTTCTAGAGCTTTCCTCAGTTGAGGCTCGCAGGCCCCGCGCGGCTCGCCATGGAGGGGCCGGGCGCGCCGTGAGGGCCCCGCTCCGCTCCCGCCGCACCGCGCTCAGTCCCACACGCCGCTGCCCCCGGCCGGCCGCGCCCGGGAGGGCTCCAGCCCTGCCCTGCCGAAGGTGCCGGAGGGCTCTGGAGCCGCAGCGGGTCCCGCTGTGAGGAGCCGGGGCTGTTGCCCGCCTCAGGCTGCCCTCAGCGGCTGCGGCGGGGCTGTGGGCGCCGCTCCTGAGGGGACGCCGGGCTGCTGAGGCCTCCGTGTTCCCGTAAGCCCCGTCCCACAGATTTCGGAGCCCTGAGGGGCCGCTCGGAGTGGGGCCGCGGAATTCCTCAGGTGCAAGGAGTTTTAGGTGAGGTTGCGGCCTCTGCAAAGGCCGTAATTTATCCTCAGGGGGAGCAAACCCCAGAAGTGTCTTGGGCACGGTGACCCCTCGCTCGGCGGCAGCGGCGGGAACCTCCGTGAGGCGCCCGCCCTGCGCTGTGCCCTGAGGCGAGCGCCCGCGCCATGGAGGCCACGGCCGGGCACCCGGCGGAGCAGCAGGCGGCCTGCGGTGCGCACCATGCCCAGAAGCCGACACCAGGTAAGGCCGGAGGGGAAACCGGCTGGAGGTGGGTGTGGGGGAATGCTCGGTGGCTCCTCGAGGTGGGCTCGGCCCCGCGCGGGGCAGGCGGAGGCCGTGAGGGCCTGGCTGGGGATGCACAGGCGCCTGGAACTCGGGCTGGCAGGGTCACGGTCCTTTATTAAGAGGGACGTGGGGTTTGGTGTGTGTCACACCTGAGCCCCGCGGGGATCGGAGGCTGCCGGGCAGGCGGACGGCAGCGGGAGCAGGCCTGTGGGCAGGGAGCGGTTTGCCGTGGAGCAGAGTTCGGCTGTGCTTCGACGCCGATTTAAAACAAGCGTTTGTGGCAGTCCCGTGTCGGTGACTGCTCTGCGCTTGGCTGTGTTTCATGTGGAGGTGCTGAAGCTCCTTGTTTCCCTGCAGGCACAAGGTGTGAGGGGCGGGTTCGTCTGCCCGAGGTATTTGGGTGCTGCCCAAGGTGTGTGGGCACTGCCCGGCCATACTGGGCATACACCTGCACTCACTGGCTGTCAGGAAGAGCTGGGCAAGAGGCAGAGGACCTCTGTGTCCAAGCAGAGACAGCAAACAAAAAAAAAGCCTGCACGGAAGTTTTCTTTTCTTTTAAATGCCAGAGTGGCTTGGTGTGGGACAGTGCTGGAGCCAGGCCCAGCAGGGTTAGGGGTGCTCAAGTGTTGGGGTTGAGCAGTTAAAGAAAGGACTGGTGACATGTCACTCTGAAATCTGGAGAGCTGGACAGCCTGCCAGGACCTCATTTTGACCAGGAGACTCTAGCATGCTGGGTATCCACTTATTTTCTGGTGCTTTCACACAACAAATCTGCACCAGGGCATTGGAAAGTGTGAGGTTAGGTGCAGAGATGTTCTCTTCATGCAGTTATGTGAATTGCATCATTATATTTCACTTAGTTTTTATCCACTGCCCACTTGAGTTAGTGACAAAGGATTTCAAGGCTAGGCATGCAAATTAAAGCAAGAGCTGCTATTGTTTTTTCAGATACCTGTCAGCTCTTCTTACTCAACCTAACGCAGACTGAATTTGAAAGCAGAGGAGCCAGGGCTGTGGTATTCCTGGCAGAATGATAGCTGACAGGCTCCTCACAGCTCCAGAATCAGAGTCATGTCTGACACAGAGGAACATGTGTTGGCAACCTTGCTTGAGCCACGTTTCCAGAGCTCTAAAGAAACTGGAGCATTTCCAGGGGATGACAGAAAAGCTGCTGTTTCAGGGGAGAGCCAGAGGCCATGTCATTGTCACTCTTCTCTGTTTGGCAATCTGCTCAGATTCCTTGGAAGAGCACCTGAGAGTATTTATGGGACAGGAGAAGTAATAAAAGTTAAAGTGATGGCCCATACTAGAAAGAAACTTATTAATGCAGCATTAATCCACAGAGGTGCTCCTGCCCTGCGTGGGCTTGCTGCCATTCTTTTTGGGGACAGAGTAGTGCTGCTGGGGCACAGTCTGTGTGATGAAAACCACAGCGTGCAAGACAAGAGCACTTATTTATTTGTTCTTTGAGAATCTGGCGCTGGTGGATGCTGATGTCCCCTCCATGAAGTGCTTGTCATCCTGTGTGTGCTGTGAGTGCATGGTGAGTGCTGCCAGGGGTACTGTGACAGATGGAAAGATCCTGCTTAGTACCAGTGATTCACAATGCTTTGCTTTGCTCAAGATGCATCTGGAAAGCTTCCCAGATTATACATCTGCCCCTTTGACACTGAAGCAGCAGCGCAAGTTGGAGGCCAGAAGGAACAGCAAACAGATTTAGTCTGGGCTGTTCTTCGGTCAGGGATTGTCTGTCTCCATGCTTGGAAAGCAACTGGAGAGATACCCCAGCCCAGAACAATTCCTACAGCAATTGCAGGAGAGCTGGGTGCCAGCAATTTGCAAATGTGATTGGGGTGCTGGGGAAAGCAAGAAGTTCCAGTGCTGGAATTGAAATTGTTGATGTCCCATCCCTGCAAGTGCTCAAGTCCAGGCTGGATGGGCCTTGCAGTGACCTGGTCCCTGCCCTTGGCAGGAGTGGGGAATGAGATGGTTTTTAAGGCATTTTCCAACCAAAACTATTCTGGGGTTACTATGATTGTTTCATTAGTTTTGTTGTGATATGATTTATAAGAATATAAATTTATTTTCAAGCAAGTACAGCACAGGTGTGAGGGTCTTGTCTGAGCTTTGCTTCTTAGGAAGGTGAGACCAGAAAAGTTCCTTATTCTTCATTGTCCAGACTTTTGACACAGAGCAACCTGCCCCATATTAACTTTTGCATTTCTCATCAAGATGCAACAGACTTTAAATAGCATGTTCATGACTGACTCTTTTTTTTTTTTTTACTCCTATGGAGGCTGATATACAAAGTACCTCAAGTGGCAGCTGTCACCAGTGAGGTGGCATTTTTCTTCACTGAGGCTGACAGCAGCTGTCCAGGAGAAGTATGAATGGAATGAGAATGACATCATGTTTATTCAGGAATGACATTCCCAGCCATGGATCAGTGTCAGCAATATTTTGATAAGTTTTAGAATGAGAAAACATTTCTTGAAATGTTCCCTGATTTATCCTTTGTAAAATACACAACACAAAAAATAATTGAAGAGATTGCATCAGGACAAAGCAGGGCTTGCCTATCCTATGTTTCCACGCAGTGTTTTATCCGTGCTGCAGACAGTCCATAGGCACCAGGACTCTCAGCAGCTTTAACTCTTGCCAGCCCAGCTGCTTCACTCCACGTGCTTTTCCCTCTGCTGCTCCTTGCCCTGGCCCAGTTTGGGACTGGCCATAGTGGGTTCATCACTGTCAAAGACAAGGAGTAGCTGTAAGGGAAGTCAGTCAGCCAGAGCAAAGGAGGGCTGGACTAGCTTTTAGGATTAGCTTTTGGGATTCTGGGACAGAAATAGGAACTTGGCTTGGTTCCTTACAGTGCAACAAACGGGACTGGTATCTTAAATATATATAGATGGTTCAGTTGGGGTTATCGTGTGATGACTGACGAGTCTTTTTGTGGCTGACTGACCTGGATGAAATCTCTTCTGCTGATAGAAGCTGTTCATCCTGAAGCCTAATGAAAAGTTTTAGGCATTAAGGACACAATCCAGTGGATTTGAACACCTCAGTCCCACAAGCCTGGAGATCTGGTTTTTATCTTTATTGTATTACTTCTTGTGAATTCTCTTACCACAATGGTACAAGTTGCCCCCTTTACTGCTATGACCACATTTTCTGGTATTTTTTTTTTTTTATGCCTGGGCTCCTTAATTACATTTTTGCTAATATGCACACACTAAATTCTGGTCCTTTCTCAGGCCAAGCCACCCAGGCCACCCTCCCCAGCCACATTTTAAACATTGTTTGAAAACTGGCTGGCAGGGCCACCCACCACAGGGGAGAGCCCAGAATGAGCCCTTGGCTGGAATTGCAGCACAGGCTGCCGCAGGCTTTGTTGTTGCTCTCTGACATTAACTAAGAGCTGATTGTTATTGTTGTCAGTAGGCTCCAAAATTAGTCCTGAGACACCTGCCTTTTCAGAGGTTCTGACTTGCCCTCTCATACGTCTGTCAGTCAGGCACCGCTGTAAGTGCTGACAGGTCAGGGAGACAAATGCTGGTCTGAATTTTCATTCTGTCTGTAAAATTTGAAGATTTGTGTGTGTCTGCCTAGTAAAAGACATAAAGCAGAAGGACATGTGAGGGTGACCTCACTGCAACTAATACTATAGCTGAACTGAAAAGAAACAACCCCAGTGCGTGTCGGAGTCAGATGTGCAGCTGGGTGTCAACTTCGCAGCTTTAAATGTGTTTGTTCAGTTGTGATCTCCTCCTCATTCTCTCTCTCGCCTCCAGCCTTGGTTCTCTCATGGTATCAGATTCAACAGGGCTATATTTAATTCGAGTTCAACAGAAGGGCTTATTTAAATATAAACTTTGGGAGTGACAGTGCACTGGCTCAATATGCAAGAAGATGGGTGTATGGAAGGGGCTGGTGTCTGGAGAAGGGTGGCAGGAGGTCACAGCGTGCCAGTGAGCAGCCAGTGCAAAGAGCTGGGCATCTTACCCTCACCCCAGGCTGATCTCTGGGCTGTGGTACCTGCAAACACCCTCTGGAGGAGATGTGGCAGCTCAGCACAGGTCTCCCTCAGGTGAGAGCTCGCCCCGTGTCTCAGAGCTGAGCAGGTCTCCAGAGGCACCTGGTCAGTGCTGAGCTGAACGAGGCCACCCCTGAGCTGCTCCCCACAGGCGCTGGGTCTGCTGTGACCTGGAGCTCTCAGGGCAGGCGGGGCTCCTGGAGTGGCCCGTGCTGATGGTGAGGGATGCCTGAAGGTGTGGCTGTCTCTGCGGGAGCTGCTTTCTGTCTGCTGCTGGTTCTGGGCAGGGTGTCAGTTGCTGCAGTCAGGCTGGAAAGCAAACCAGAAATAACCGAGCACAGGAGGAGATTCAGGGAAATGCTCCACTGCAGCCTCCAGAGGACTATCATTACCAACTGAATGGATTTTGTCTTCTATTTTGTGGGTTGTTTCACACCATTTTTTTAAATCTCAGGTTTTTTTTTCTAAGAGGAGAAATATTTTCATGCATCATCATTTGCATTAACATATGAAATGCCTTTTCTGAACAAAACTACACCATTATCGTGCACTTGCTTCTAGTTTTGACTAAAGGAGGAGCTGGAATGTAGAGTACTTTTGTGTCCATGAACTGATGCACAGTATGTCAGAAGTTCCTGTGTTACAGCTACACGTGTTCCTTTTCCCATAGCAGAAAAAAGAACTATAAAGAAATACACAACATTAATCTAATTTACATTTCTAGATATGCAGCTTGGGGAGGTGTTGGGAAAGAGCAAAAGCAGTGGCTAAAAGCCCTGGCTGTATGATCACCAAGTTTGCAGAGTGGGAAGCTGTTCCTCTGAGTGTTGGAGTCTTACATTAAACACTGAGGAAGCGGCTGTTTCATCTGCGCAAGCTGTCCTCCTCTGGAAAACAGATCACTTGGCTGATCGCTTTACAACCACATGCTAAACATTCTAAACAATTTATGCATTTCAACTGTATGTTTTTTCTCTCTCAAAACTTGCTACTCTGCAATGTTCCACAGATCTTGTTTATAACACATTCATCTAAAATTATCTCAGTGCACACAGCACCCTCCTATAGAACAGATGCTATGTAACCTGAAGTTCTGTTTTGATCTCAAATCGACGTGTTTAAGCTACTTGTGTGAATTATAAATTGAAACTAAACTAAGAAAATGAAATTGTGTTTTTTGCCATGATGCTTCCACAGTTCAATAGTTCTATTCATTTTAGAATGCCTTTCTAGTGTGATACTTACGGTTGCTATTTAAGGTTTAACTATTTTGGTATTTAAGGATCTTCTGGGTTATCTTAAAAAAAATCTCTAAAAATTAACCTTTCCCAGCAACGTTATTGAACTTTTCCTGGGTATCTTCTCAGTTTGTTTTTTGCATCACTTCTGAATTTAGATGAGATTTATATACAAGAGACATTTTCCTTTGTAATTAGCCTACTTATATGTCTTCATGCATCTTGAAAGGATGGCTAAGTATCTCAGGAGATTAGCACTTGCATCCTGGGGCCTTTTCATAGCTAAATCACTGGTTATCATCCTCACATAATTATTCATACTTATTTACTATTTATATTAGAGCAATTCCTGAAGGAATCTCCCAGGTTGGGCCCTGTGTGCTAGGTGCTGTAGGTGCACAAATGAGATATGTGGGCAGCACAGATCTCCATACTGCTCTGTGAATCTGTTTTATAGGGAGATCACAATTTGCAGTTTCACTAAGCAAAGAGGATGGAGGATGGCTGCCCCTTTGCTCCTGTTGAAATTCCTGGCTTCATAGGTGTGCCAAGATGGCCTTTCCCTATTTAGAGACTCTGGAAAAGGTTTATTCTGCAGTGTTCTGGCATTGTAACAAAATATTTCAGTTTCTTAGGGTCTCAGGTTTTCCTAAGATTCTCATTTATCATAGAGCATTATCTTTTCCCTGCCCCTCTTAAAAATGTCTTCTGGACACCAACATTCCTTTATAGGAAGACCTCGTGTTTTCATGTAAAAATGAAGAGCTGGAACCAGAATTGCTTCAAAGCAGAAGCATCAGGTTCACTTTGGCTTCAGTATTTCACTAGGGGGAACAAATGCATAATCAAGGCAGGGGCAGTAACAAGCCTAGTGCTGGGCTTCCCCCAAAGCTGAGACATTGCAGACTCTTTGCCTCCTCAGACCCCTGCAGGGTCCCACAAGAACTGGTTCTTTTCCAGCCTTCCCTGGGTTTATGGGAATTGTGTTTTCTGTTTCCTCATCCCTCCTGCAGTGAGTAGACATGGCAGCTCCTGGCTGTGATCCTGACATTGCTGGGGGCTCGCGCCTGCAGGTCTGTGGGAATGAGGGGATGAAGGTAAGTGAGAAGGAGAGGGAACACCTGCTATCAGTGGGAAAACTACTGATAAAAAAGCAAATAACAATGCTGAAGCCAGAACTGCCAGGCAGGTGCAATGAAACCCAGGAACAAGGAGGCACCTAGGAAGAGCCTGCTGCTGACACACAGCAAACAGATGGTGCAGACAACCTGACCAGCCATGGTGTCAGCTTCCCCAGGGCTCCCTGGCTCAGCCAACGTGTGCCGCAAGGCCACGGGACTTGGTGAGGTCATTAGTCCAGCTCTGCCTCCCCTGCACGCCAGGGACACCAGCCCAGGCTCAGCCTCGTGCTAGGGAGGGAGGCAAAGCGTTGGAGAGAAGTGATAGCTGCAGGCCCTGGCTCTGCTAGTGAGAGTTCATTCACAGCTCTTCTGGGGAGGCTGAGGGACTGCATGAATGGAGAGGGCTGGTGCAGCCATGCTGAAAGGAATATAAGGAAACTGCTTTTGCATCCAGCACAACTCCACAAGGACCATGGCTGGGTGAGCAGAATGTGCATTTTCCTGTTGGCTATTGTTTAATTAGGCTGTTGCTGATGCTGACACTGTGTATTTTCTTTGCTCTATCTCCTTTCCTTCTTTATTATTTCCTACTTTGGTTTGATGTTGTTGGTATATAAAATTTAAAGAGCTCTAAATTTTTTTAAAGGTCCCTAAAGGGAGCGGTGCTTTTTTTGTGTTAAAGTCATTACATGAACACCTGTGAACTGTTGAGTTTAATTGGGCTACAGCTGTTGGGGAGCGAGGGGGGATTTATTGGTTTGATTGGCTGTCTTCAGATTGTGTTGTGTTGTCATGCACTGCCCTTCCAACATGTCTCTTTAAACAGAAGCACATGTGCATCTCAGGTACAGGCACTGGGATCTGAGGATGGGTCTGGCAGAGCAGAGTGGATGGTGTGGCTGCGTGAGGACGCACAGGCAGGCAGCAGAGAGCCCGGGAAAGCTGTGTCAGCTGGGGCAGCAGCAGATGGCTGAGCAGCCAGCCCGCTCGGCTGCACTGGAGGGGCTGCCAAGCTCCCAGAGACATTTCTGAGCAGTGACTGATCGTGCCGCGGGGTCCCTGGGCAGTGCTGGAGAGGACAGGATGCTTCCTAGTGGGAAAGGGAGGTCCTGTCTGCAACATCACACGTCTGCATGGACAGCAGCAGAGGTCCCGTAAGAGCTGTCTCTGTTGAGGAGGCAGGCGGTGAGAAAGCCAATAACCCAGGGCACCTCTGGGTGATGAAGTCCTCCTGCTAAGAAGAGAGATCTCACGCACAGCTAGAGCACTCACCTCAGCTCTGCAGGGAATACACACTGTGTGTACACAGAGATAGGGAGGGGCCATGAGGAAACTGCCACGGTCCCACTGAGTACTACACAGGCAGCCTGTGTTTGGTTCATTCTTCCCCACAGGGTTTGGCCAAGTGAAGAGCGCCCATGGCCTCTCCCTGAGGGTGCAGGGAGGGTGACCCAGGGCAGCCTGAGCTCAGCTTCCGCTGCAGAGAAGGCAGCTGGGTGCAGTGCTCACCCAGCTGGGTGCCACCTTTGGACCCTCATATCTCTGGCAGAGCTCTCCAGACACTTTGTGCCCATTCCCTGCCCATGGGAGTGTGTCTGTTCTCAGCTGAAAGGTCTCATGAGCTGAGAGGCTGTTCCTGCTCTCTCTACAAGTGTCCTGTCACCTGCACCTCTGTGCCAGTGTCCAGACCCTCGTGGGGCTCAGTGGCACCCTGGTTACCAGTGCATCCTCTGCTCTATTGTTCTGAGTCAGTTCACTGTGTGTGTTTGTGAAGGATATGGACAGATACCTCTCTATCGTGCCTCAGTGTAGGGGGAAGGGTAAAAAAATTCCTTTTGATTCCTTTTTTTCTGTTGTTTTCACACCATTAGAAAATAATTAACCTCCTTAGTGAAAGCATGTCTCCTTTTCACCTGAGTAGGAAAACCTTAAAATATACATACAATATTTTTAACACTAAGCTTAAATTATGCAGTTGCTGCATTTTGATGATAAATATGCAGATGAGAAGATTTCTGCCTCTTTTATCTTGTGGTTCTAACTCTGTCTAAAAACAGATTGTCGCAGTCACCCTAATTCTGAGAAAAACAGCCTTTTGTGCATTGAAAAGCCAAAACAAGCAAGTCTGATGATCAGATCTTCTCTTCCTAGCTGGCATATGTCTGCCATGCTAGTGAAGGAATCACTTATTTCTCGTGGTGACGGCAGTTGGTGCCATCAATTCCTGTCAGCTGGGGAAAGGGATGGGAAGCCAAATTCATACACTCGTGATTAATTCTGGGAGCTCACATGAAGAAAGACTTTCTGAATACCACTGGAAAGCTCTGAGATTGCCCATTCTGCTGCAATGCAGATATATTCTATACAGATATGATTAGATAATCCTTGTCTTTCTGCATCTTGGGGAGACAATGCCTGCTGGAGCCAGCCAGGTACACCCTTGGGCAAAGCAGGGAACAACACTGAGCAGATCTGGAGTTTATGGGCCCGAGCTCCTAATCCTGTCTTTGATTTCTGCATAGCCTGACGCGTTTCTCTGGACACCTGTCAGATCAGTGCTGCAAACATCACTTCAGCCCTTCCCTTTAATCCATCAGCGGACAGGCTGCACAGGTGGGATGTACCTGAACTTACACAGACGATGGGCTCTGGTGGAGCCAATTGGCCTCGAGCTACTTCTACAGAAAGCCCTGTAACGTCACAGTTTCCAAGTGAGCAGCATCAAATCAAAGAAGTGCAAAAACAAATAACAGTCTGCAAGGATTGTGAAACCTTGTTCCCAGACAAGAGTAACTTCTTATTTGACCTGTTCAGATCCTGCAGTCAAACATGAAGAGCTTTGGGCTCTAACACCATCTGTGGGAATGTGATCCACTGGCTAGTTTGCAGCTGTTCAGCACTCTTTCAAGATACACTGGAATTACTAAGTTCAATTGAAGTAGGCAGTGAAAATAAGTGTGAAGGGTTTTAATATCGATCTATGAAGATTATAGTGTTCATAGGCAAATAAACACTCTTGTGTTATGGTTTTTTTTGCACATAACATGCTTTTATTTTAGGCTGAGGAAAACTGTAGTGAGAAAGAACAGAAGGCAAGTCCCCATGACAGCACGGGGTGTGTGTCTGCACACACATGTCTGTCAGTCTTTTGCAAATGGTTGCAGACACGCTGAAAACAAAAGTAGTTGTACACAGGAGAGTCCTTACAGCCATTTAGATGGAAAATAATGGGCACTTGTGGCTTGGGCTGCATAATCCATATGCACTCACACTTTCAGATATCTGAAAATACACTTTCTGATCTCACAAGACCACCCCCCCATTTTAGGCTGTTGGGTAGTGAGGGTGAGTCAACCACACTAGGGCTTCTAACTCATCCTATTTCATTGTGCTTAGGCAGGTGGTAGCTCCTGGAATTGCACAGGCCATCTCTGCACCAACTCAATAGCACTGCTTATTTCTCCATCTCTTTTAAAGCCTGTGCAAAAGTAAACCTGCTGGGGCTCTTCATTGTTTTTCTTTTCACTCCATAAGCTTTTCCTTTCTCAATGAGCCCAACACTTTGCTAGTAATCGGCTCATATACACTGTGTAAAGTAGAAATATAGGAGATTCTGTAGAGAATTTCCACTAGTTTTTAATTTTATTTTAGTATTTTCTTGGTTAAAGACTTCTGTCAGAAGCACAGTGGTCCTGGGGGCATCTTTCCTCAAGGGACTGTGAGTGAGCAGCAGTTCCTCTTCTTGGCACCCGGATCTGGTATCGCCTTTTCTGTATCACAAGTCCTGCATGTTTAGCACATTACAAGTTCTGTTTGAATTGAACTGGTATTTCTGCAGCTGCATCATGTGATCATCCACATTAAAATGGTTGTTCTTGGATTAATAGTTCTTTCTCTACCTTTTGGACTGTAGCTTCCTTTTCCAGGAGGGGCAGGAAATCACATCCTGTGCTTTACATTGGCGGTCTTGGCTCCTTCCCAAAAAAGAGCAGAATTTAGTGCTGCTGATGCTTGCAGCTCACTGAGATTGTTCAGAGAAATGGAGAATGTGCCGTCCCCCAGCGGGATGCAGGGGAAGCGACATTTTGACTGAGCTCTGCTGACTTCGGCAGCGTCTCCCAGAGCAGGGACGGTGCTTCCTAAATTCCGCGGAGTGCACGGTCGAGGAGGGCCCCGTCCCGACACAAGCACACGTGCATGGGCTGCAGGCTGCAGGTGCAGGAGCGCAGCGCTGCCACTCGAATGCCGGCCCTCCGCAGGGAGCGAGCTCCAGCGGCTGCTGCGGCCGGGCTGCCGGGGAGGAGCCCCTTCGGAGCCGAGCAAGCCTGCCGGTCACACATACACATTAGCGTCCTTCTTTCATGACGCTGGACACATCCTCACGTCTCACCGGCCTCCAGGGTGGAAGCAGCTCCTCTTTGTGCTCAAGAGATTGTGAATGTTTCTTCAGTCTCAGTGTTGCTGCTATGTAGGAACTCACTGTGGACACAAACTCTCCCCTTGGAAAGGGCAAATGATGTATGTCTCTGTACAGCACAGCCTCTGCCTTTGCATAGGCTGCTTCCAACCTGAGGTTCTTCCTGCTTTTCTCAAAATCTGCTCTTGGCAGAAGCCTTTCTTTCTACAGCTATGGACAAGCTGGCTGTTGTGTTTGTTTGGTAGCCAAAATTGTGTGGTTTTCCTCATCTAAGTATCTTTAACTACTTGGTTTTGACTGAAGATAGCCCCACTGCAGTGCCAACAGCCAGCACTCTCTTTGCTATGGACTGCTTTGGATGTGGCACCTGCAGTGCTCACAGCGCTCCAGTGGAGTGGGCTGCAAGGCTCACAGAAGGGTTCGAAAACCCTAAAAACCAGAGAAATTCAGTGAGAGGCCATGTAAGGATCTACACCAAAAAGCTGTGTGCCCTTCGCAAATCAGAGCAGAGCACAGAGCACCACGGGCTTTCGGATGCTGGGGTGTGCTTTAGTGAAACCCGATGAAATGCAACAGGATAGAGAGGAAATGAAAGAGTTTGTACAAGCTATAGGAGCAACATATGGCAGACTGGGGATGGGGAGACCTTGGAGAGCAGTTTGTGGCCGCAGAGATACTCAGCTTGTTTTACAGCACAGCTGCTCAGAACAAAAGAGTCTGTCTGGATCGCTCGTGTGTTAGCTAATGCTGGTGACAGGAAGTTTGGAAAATGTCTAAAATATTGCTCATTAAATGGGCAAGTGCAGTGCTCAGGTTTGCAACATACTGATCAAATATGTTGGTCATAACGGACACGGTCATGAGATGGGTCAGCAATTTAAAGGAGCGGATGCAAATGAGGGAAACAGCAGAATCAGGATAGCAAAAGGGAGCAATGTGTTGTTGGTTAAGGTTGCACAGCACACTTGCAGGAGAAATTGTCCAGTGTAAATCCATGTAATTGGAAAAGGCAGAGCAGAGAGGGTATGTATGGATGAGGCATAAGGAATAGACCTCAGGGTACCTCAGTTTGGATTCTTGGAAAGTGGATCAATGAAAATATCTTTTTCTGGAGCTGAGATTCACAGTCAAAAGGAGCAGATGGTTATTGTGAGTGTCACAACCAAAGCACACCTTGCCTGTGGTGATCTCTCATCTACTGGAGTTTCTGTAATTGAGCACTGATGGTGCAAAATGTATTGATAAGTTCTATGAAAGTGTAGTCTTGGAAATGAATTCTTCTGATGACAGACTTTGCACACTCAAAACCAGACTATATTTCGGCTGAATTTGCTAAGGGGCATAAAATAGCATTATCCGGTGAGGAAAATCTTTTCAGTAATGTTTGCAGGATTTATTCTTTCCTGACACTTGGAAAGTAAATATAGATGAAAAGAGTATTTGAGTCTGGGTATACAGCACTGCTGCTACTTTGAATGCACAAACAACCCTACTGTTGGGGAGCATTAACTTGAATTGGCATGAAAATGAAATGTGTCTTGATCATCTCTACGTTACAGTCTGTAACTAATGTGCTACAGTATACAAGAGAAATGAACTGCCTTAGTTTGTTGTGCCCTATACAGCAGCATGGTAAAGTCACAGTTTTTTTGGATACTAAATAAAAATGTATCTCTTTTCTATTATTCTTGAAGCAAGGGATGTTTCCCGTTGTAGCTAAAGGAGAAAGTCAGAGCTTTCTGTAAAATCACCACTGCATTGCTGCCTTTGTATTCCTGCAGATGCACAGCAATTTTGGCCATCCATCTCTCTGGGTGTGTGGTGGGAAGCTGCCCTCAGCATCTTGGCTGAAATTTTGGCTTGGTGTGACCCAGACATTTTGCACATTGCAGTGCTCGCTGCTGTGACTCCAGCTCCTGGAAAGGACTTCTACTTAGAAAAATTATTGGCATGTAATGAGTGAGAACTGCTTTACCCAGTCTAGCTTTGGTCTTTGCTCAAGAACTGATTCAGGATAATTACAGGCTGAGATAAAATACAAATGGCCACTTTGCTAGACAAAGACAATTGCTTGCATAGAGCTTTGGCTACCATGCAATTAATTTCTTTTCAGAGCCACACAGCTAATATGTAACAGTCATTTGCAAGATATTGCTGATTTACATAGTGCCCCCACGTCTCCTGCAGCCAGCACTGAGAAAACGAGATTGGCTGGAGGCTTTCAGCGATGTTAGCAATGAATAATACATCATCTGCAATCTGGGCTTCTTTAGCCATGTTATTTGCAGGCTGCAGGTTTTTTTTCTGGCTTAAGCAATATGTTTTTAGTGGATGTGTTGGAATCTTGTTTTGTCCCTTCTGCCATAGCTGTGCCTGGGATGTTTGGACCTCCACATTAACACCAGGAGCTGGTTTACACAGTTGGCAGCACGTTCATGGCTCATCTTTGTGCGGTTTGGTGGTGGGACAGAACCACGCCGAGAGACCGAGCCTGGCGAAGGAGCCGGGCGTGTTTGGGGGGTGTCAGCCGCTCGTCCCCGCCCGCCCGCTGGCTTTTGGCACCCTGCATTTCAGAGCCCCGGGGGAGGCTGGCGGTCAGTGCGCGCAGCTCGGGCTGTGAGTTTGCCATCTAGTGGCTACTGGCTTTGGCGTTGGAGTCCAGAGCAGCCCCCGGATAAACCCCTTGGCTCAGGCGCTGCTGCCGCTCCCTCTGGGCTGGCGGCAGCGCCGTGGAAGCCGCCAGCCGCTCCCCCCTTCACCTGCTGCCCTGCTGGTGCTGCTCACGGCTCCGCTCCCCTTCGGCTTGGCTGGCTGACATTTGAGCTTCGCTTAAAGGTGAAACATTGCTGTCAGCCCAAAGAAGTCCCGGGCTGGAGTCGGAATTTGGAAACATTTGTGTCAGGTTCAGCCCTCCAGGGCCAGGAGCCAGCTCCACACGCAGTCCTGCTGTGCCAGGCTGGTGTACTGAGGTTCCTTCCTGGCCTCAGCAGCATCTCAGCCTGGTGGATTTCCCTGAAGCAGAACCAAATTTTCCCCACCGAACAGATCCAGCAGGTTATGGTTCAAGTAATTTTCCTCCTGGCTTTCTGAACGAGAGCAAAGCTGCTGTGTTGCTGCCACTAAGTCTCCTGAGCCAAGGGAAGGCTTTTCAGACTGGTGATCAAGTCATATGTGCTCATGTGTACACACAGGTGAGGAAGATGCTCTCTCTAGTCCCTTCTTAAGGGGGAGGTGACATGGAATTGTTTATTTGGAGCAGCCTTTGCACTGCTGATACCATCACACAGTGCAGTCTGTGTGCTTGGGTGGGAATGGGGAGGAGAACCTGTACAAAGAATAGATATTAATTTGGGTAGGAAAAAGAGCTGCACTGGAGAAATGTCCTCTGCCCCTTCCCCCACTGGCGTTTACAGGAGTTGCACTTGTTTGCTGTCCCAGGTACCAGAAGAGATGAGGTGCTGCTCTCATGCGTGGCTGCTTTGTGCTTGACTTTCTCCTCCATGATCTCATGTCTGAATCAAAGCTTGCCTACAGGTGGTGATCGAGCCCAAAAAGGCCCATCACTTACCAAACAACCGTCTGCAGTTATTTGTTTGTCCTCTGTAGCCAGCTTAGTTACTTATTGATATCAAATGTTTGTCTCACCATGTTGTAATGAAGAGGAGGAGATAAAAGCCCTGTTCTTGCTTGAAGTGCCAAATTAGCTAAGAATGGTGACACTCTGCTACTGTTCTCTGGTGTGCTCAGATAGAAAGGCATGAACCATTTCTCTTCATGCACTGGGATAGCTTGTTACCCTGGGACGTGGCTGCTTCGAATGCTTGAACTGTGAGCCAGAAGCATTTGAAGGATTTACTAGACAGTTAAAATACAGGAGATGCTGCCTCATGCATTGGGCATTGCTCCAGGAGTCAGGATGAAGGAAACATTTCCTCCAGGGTAGCTGCAGTGGAGCCTAAAGCCAGCAACAAGGCCAAGGGTTTGCTTTCAGAAATCTAGTCCTAAGGCACTTGTAGAACATCCTGAAAGAACAAATCCCTGCTGTCTGAGCGAGGCAGCACAGGTTCTGTGGTGGGAGTACAGAGGCAGTGCCTGCTCTTGCCAGCAGCCTGCGTGGTGTGGTGCAGCCACTGCATCTCAGCATCTTTTAGGGGTGCAGGCAGGGGCTCCAGGCAGTCTGCTTGCACAAGTTTCTAGTTTGGGCCCTGCTGCAAGTCAGCGTTTAAAGCCCCCAGGGATTTTGTGTGAATGTGCCTTGTAAAATGATGTCCGCAGACATTCGAAGCAGACCACAGCATTTTGATGGAAGCCAGGGTTCGAATCAAAACCACCTCATTTCCCTCCAAACCCTGTCTCCCCATCAGACTCGTCTGGATCCCATTTGAAATGTGTTAATCAGAGAAAAATGACATGTGCCTCTACTCTGAGGCCCATATAAATTTAGTGTGACATTGAGAGACCCGGGGCTCCATTCTTCATCAATCTTGTGCTCCTGCTGTAAATGCAGGAAGATTGGAGATTCTCTTTAAGTAGCAGCACATATAATATTGGAAATATTTTCTTCCAGGTGTGAGAGAACTGTCAATCAAGAAAAGCCATGCTTCTGTTTCTCAGGGTCTTGGGTAGAGGCAGCAGTGAGAGCAGAAGCTTTGCTCTCTGACTTTGCCTAACTATTCCTGAGGCAGAAATGTTCTTTGGAACGAGGTGCTCAGATCATGCTGGGATTGCTAGAGAAGGGCTTACTGCATCCTGTTGGTAGTGTGACTAAGTCCTGCAATATTTGATGGGACTTTTTTTCTTCCAGATGCTGAAAGAAGTGGCTTTTTTTACAATCTGAGCTCTTACATTATGAAAGATATTTCTAATCTTTGTGGTTTTGTGAGAACATTTTAAACTATGGAATGAATTCAGCAAATGGACCAGAAACCAGAAGGCAAAAAAAGAGAAAACAAAGTATATCTCTTCTGTCCATCACGTGATTGGTTTGGGGAGGAAGGATGAGTCACTATTTTTTAACACATGAAAGTGGCTGTGATTACCCCTGTTCCAAACCCACTGATATGCACACAAAAAAGGAGCTGCACTCAGCACTTGCCCGGGCTCTGTGGAACTCCTCTGCTCTCCCAGGGAGGTGAGGACACTGGCAATTTCTTGGCAAGAGGTGGGAGAAGAGAACGTGCTCAGGCACTGCTGGCTGTGGCGCTGTCCCTGGGCTGCAGTCCCACAGCCACTCCCGCGTGTGGAGCAGCCTCTGCACCCCCCTGTGCCCGACCCACACGGGCTGTGCCCCTCCGGCCTCTGCTCACCGTGTCTAACCGGCTCAGGAGTCAGCAAAGAAATTCAAACGCTGAGTAGCTTAAGACTCAGGCCTCTCATTTTAATTACTTTCTGTTACTCAAAACTATCTTGCCTTTTGAGGCAGAATAAATTAAGACAAAGACAGATACTTGGGGAGAGCAAGCTTTTAAAGTTAGAGCACACATCGTTTGTTCAGTATGAGCTCCCCCTGGAAATGAGAGCTGGAAGAATCCTGCTGGGCTGGGAAACAGTAGTTCATCAGGATGGGGAGAAGACAGAGGTAGAGGCTTCATGCCTGCTCTGTTTACAGCCGGGGGCAGGGCAGGATGGTTTTTCCCCCTCCTGAGGTTTAGTGGCTGCATAAACTGCACATTTGCCACTTTCCTGGTAAGGGGCTGTTTGTCAAGGCAGAAGGAATGCTTGAAGGCCCTTTTCTCGGACTTAGAGAAATGTTCCAGCCAGCTCAGAGCTGAAGCAGCATTTTTGGTTATAGTTTCCAGATTCATCAACTTCTACTTTAATTCTTGGTGCTCACAATTTTAATTTCTAAAATCCTGCCACTTCGCAATCTCCACCTCTGAGATCCCTGTTATCCCTGTTGTGCAATTACTGTGGATCAGAGTTGAATCTATTTTTACTCTCTTGTTTTTCCCTTCAGTTTGTAATGCCTCTGGGAGCGAGTTCTGGGATGAATCTGCTTTGGTTTTAAGCTGTATGGTGCCGCCTCCTCTCCCATTATCACTCTCCGGTTTCAATGGCCCCATTGTGCAGTCTGTACTGGCACTTTGTTTGCTTTGAAGTGTGGGTAAGAAGTTGCTCCGTCCCTCCAGTTTTATTGTGTCACTCACGGCACTGACCTTCCTGCCGGGAGCTGTTTGACGGAGCGGCCGCTCCTGCTGCACACCTGAGAGCCCTCCAGGGCAGGTACGAGCTGCTGAGGCTTCCCCGCAGCCCCTCCGACACCTGCGCCCGCTCCCTGCTTTGCCTCGCTCCGGTCCTTCTTCCCTGTGTGACAGGAGTCGGGGATCCCGTGCATCCCATGTTTTTAGTACTTTGGCAATGAGACTTTTTGCTTGTGAAATTTTGGCTTCTGCCACTGATGGAGAGAGACAACAAAATAATTCTGACGTGGCAAAAAATGCTGTAAAGCAGAATTGTTCTAATGTAATTTCTGACTGCATTAAACTCTTTCCATTGTGCATTTCTCAGGCTTTATTGAATCCCAGCCAATTTCCTTCAGCTTTGTCTCATTTCCCTTCAAAGTTGGCTTTTCTCAGCTCCAAGATATTTGTGTTGCTGCCCTTTCTGCAGACCCTCATCTGCATTTCAAACCTGGTGAGAGATTACCATCCCTGTATCTTAGGTATCTCTGTAGTCATTTAGCACACCTGGCTCACATCCAGCCCTTGGATGCAGACTTGTCTCTGATCTGGCTGACAGTGTAAAGCAGCTGCTCTCCTGTACTATCCCCAGGAGCACAGGCCCTTCCGTAAGTGTCCTGTTGTTTCCCAAATGAAGTAAAATCCCCCCCGGACCACACTGCTTGCCCTGTTGACAGACCTCCCAAGTCTTCTCCCTTCCCTTTGCTTTTCTTACCCAGGCACAGTCGTGCTGTTTGGTGCTCTCCTCAGTGGCTGGAGCTCTGTGCCCATATGTTTGGCTGCAGCCGTGGGCAGGTCCCAGGGCGGTGAGTGCTCTGCTGGGGCACGGGGACAGGCCAGGGATGAGTCTTTGTGTAGGCAGGCACTTGCATGTGCTTCTGATGAATATTTAAGATCTCACCGTGAGCACTGGGCTAATGAATTGCAGTTCTAGCATTCACTGAAGAAGTGTCACAAACATAATGGGGACAAAATTTGCTTAAAATTTGTTTTGAACATCTGTGGCATTTTTCTCTTAGTTTATTCAGCTGTTTTTTTCTGCATCTTATTTACTTTGGACTGTGAAACTACACTAGTTCTTTTATTTTTTTGTTTGTTTTAAATAAACTTTCTTTTACACTTCTGGAGACAGAATGGTACCACAAACTGTTGGCCTAACTTCCAGGAGACATTATATTATTAAGGTTTTCTAAAACTGATAGGTTTTATAGGTTTTATTTCAATGAAAGCTTGGACTTGGAGCCTACAGTCATTGTTCAGAAGAGGTGTATTAGCTGTGACCCCTGTGTACTGTGCAGAATTTAAGGGTGGGATTAGACGGGGAGAGATTTCAGGATACTCTGAGTGCACAAATCCTGCAAAGCTCTTACAGTGCTGATCTCTCCCTGGATGACTCCCTGGCAGAATTTCCCTCAGCCTGCCCTGAAGGCCCCTTCCTGAGCTGGTCAGATTGTGCCCTGTGCTCGGGCTGCCGGGGGTGGCAGCGTCCCACCCCCCTGAACTTGTCTCACAAAGCGGTTCTCAATCGAACAGCGTTCGCCCACGTGATGGGTGAATCCAGGTCAGAGAGCATGGTCCCTTCACATCTGCTCCGTGCTTGCTGCTGACATTTTCATTCAGCCTGCCTGTACTGGGCAGCGATGGAGGTCTGTGAAGGGGGGACAGAAACATCTTTCTGCTGGGGGAGGACAATGGCGGGACCTCCCAGTAACTGCAGCTGTGTCGGGGCTCTGAATACAACGGGCCACTCTTGGCAGTGCTACTGAGGTCTGGCTCTTGGAAAGCAGCACTGTGATTCAGCTGTCACTCACCTCCCAGCAAAGGGAGCTTTGAAAAGGCGCCTCTGCTGCTCTCCTGGAGTAGCAAATATTTCCTAGGCCTGTGCTGCTGAATGGGAGAGATTGCCATTGTCCTCCTTCCCCTCTCAGGCTTGCTGGGCTTGCTCTAAATGGGCCTTTTGCAAGGGAACAATAAGCCCAGCGAAGGGTCCAGGTTGCACATGTCTGAGCAGTGAGAACACTCCAGCACTTGTTCATTGGCTCCTGTGATGTGAAAAGCTGTGCTGCCAGCAGGGCAGGGGGTTTTCCAGCCACAGCTGTGGTTTGTTTTCTCTCTCAGGTTGTGCTGCTCTGGGTGTACATCTGCATGTTTCAAATAATTTCCTAGAAAAAATTTTCACCCCAAGATTTATCTCAGAAATCTGTTTCATTGCAGCTGGAGCTCTGTGATGAGTTTGTCGTGAGACCCACCAGGCAGGTGGGACGTGAGTTCACATGGCTGTGCTCTGGTAAACTTTAGTTTAGGTTTGGCAGAATATCCCCAAACTTGTATTGCCTCGTGGTTTTGCAGCAAAACCACACGCACCTCTCTGATTCAAACCTGGCTGGAGAGCCGTGGCTTGGGCTGACATTCACAATGAACCTCAGGGATAGAAGACATTGCTTCTCAGGAATCCCGATGGAGACAAAGGCACAATTTTCTGCCTGGACCATGGAACATTTTCTGGTTTTCCTCTGACCTTCTCATGAAACTTTCAGTGTCGCAGAATTACTCACTGCTTTTCTACATAGCTGATGTTATTCCTGCCCTTTTTCCCCTGCTGCAGCTGAAATAATGATTTTTTGTGTATGTAGCATTGATTTGCAAGAATGTTTTAGTATTCTGAAGCTTTTGTTTATTGGGAAGGAGGACTAGGTCCTACCCAAGGAAGAAATGGCTTTGGTCTCCCCTTGGAAGAGTTGTGCTGTACAGTAAGATACAATAAAAACTTCTCACCAGGAGACAAATATAAACATACCATGTTACAATCTGGATTTCTCATTGAAAATTAGAAATATAGCCATAATTATCTTTGGGTCATTTTAAAAAATGTCTTTTAGTTTTTAAACCTCATCAAGATCCCAAACAGAGTAGAATATATTCACTTGGTCTACCGTTAGTATTTCTTTTTAGGGGTTGTATAGCAATGCCCTGTCTGAGAATGCCTTAGAACCAGGAGCAGCATTTGGGGGCTCACAATGTCCTTACTCCTCCCAAGTGTGGCTGCCACGATGGGCTTTGTTTCCTGACGTTGCCTGTGTAGATGCCTGAGGGATTAGAGATTTTTTCAGTATATATAATCGCTGCTTACATACTCCTACAAATCAATGTCAGCTTTTATTTAAAAACACTATCAGAAAAATTAGTTCTTTGTTTGATGGTCTGATTTTCTCGTGTGCTAGTCTTGCTCTAGTGCAATTTGCGCTGGTGCTTTTCCCGATTTAGGCCTGTCTGAGTGAAAGGATTATCAATGCTTCCTTTGCAAAGCGGCTCGGACTGCAGCCTGGCCACACCACCCCGTCATCAGGAAGTTTGCAAAATTGAGGTGACCGCACCCTGGCTGTGAGTCCGGGGGTTCTGCGCTGTGGCGTGTCCTCCAAATGCCAGTGAGGAAAATCTCTTTGGAAGTTTCTGCCTTGCTCATCCCATTTACTGAAACTAAATTTCAAGAAGCTAATCGGGCAGAGAGTGCAAAGGATGAAATGTTAGAAATCAAATTAATGAAGCTGAATCACCAATTTGTGACCTAGAAGACTATTAGGAGTGATCAGAATTAATTAACTCTCCTTTGCGATGCTTCAGAGGAAGCCAGTGAGCATGGAGACAAAGGACATGGATGGGATGTGACTACCTGGGCCATGGGCTGGCCCCAGCCGGGCTCCAGTGGCCACTCGTGGAGCACAATTAGCAGAAGTGGCTGGGAGGGTTGCTGTGGTCCCTTCCTGTGTCCTGCCCTTCCGTGCTTCTTCAGGGACGTGTGGGTGAAGCTGTGAAGAAGCAGCCATCCTGTCATTTGTGATGGAAGTGCAGGGGAGTCTAAGGGACCTGAGTGGGATTTTGAATTTTCTAGCAGAACAGTACTGACAATCCCCAGAAAAGGTCTCATCGCTGCTCCCATTCTGTGAATTTGTTTCTTTGGCTCAAGCTCTGTTTGCAGGTTGAAGTCAGAGGTATCTGATGGCGAGTGGCCACCTCACATTCCATCTTGGAAGCCTGGGAGCTGCCACCAGAGGCAGAGAAACCATGACACAAAATCTTTCTGGTATTTTCCTGGTTTAATCAAAGCCTAAACACTTGTAGGGAAAGATGATATGTGTATTAAGTTGTAGCTTCTTTTCTTTCAAAGGTCAGAGTTTTAGACAGCTCTGGCTGATGGTTGCCAAAATTAATTGGCCATTTGGGATACTCAGTGGTATGGAGTCAACCTGTTACTGAAGTGAATGTGGAAGGTAATACCTACTTTAGTAATATTTGGGAATTTTAAAGAAAGTGAGTATTTTCCTCAACATTCTTTTTGGGACAAATATGGAGAAAGAAGATACGAAATCATAATTATTTTCACTAACCAGAACTGCGATGTTTCTTCTTGCATCAATAAATTCTTTTCATACTCTAAACTGCCCATGGGAGGAAGAATTGGTGAAGAGATGGCTCCAGTTTCTTGAATAATGCATTGTTTAGTAAATGGACTGTCCGATCAGGAAATAGTCCTCTGAATATGATCAACATCGACATTGCTGGCTGGACAACTTACAAAGGAGCATTTTGAAATTAATTTGATGATTATGAAAATGTCTTGGATCCTTTGCTGAAGGCTAAATAAACACAATTAAAATATTCTTAGTTTTCAATGTGCTTTGTTCAGTTCATTAAGTGTAACTAGAGCTTCCAGTTATCTGCATTTAGTTTTTCAAAAAATTGGAGGGTATTTTTAGAGCAATGTAAAGCTTATTGCTAATTACACCTGGGGGGAAATCTCATTAGATATTCATTTGCTCTCAGAGCTTAAAACAATTCTAATGAGCTGCATTAGTTGTGATAACACTGACTGACTCTCTCTTGTCTGCTCCCCCTGGCTTGTCTGAAACAAACAAAGATTCTGTGGAGCCTGGAGCTCAGCAAATGTGACCTTGGCTATCTTTCGGGCCGAGGGGAAAGAGGCGCAGTCCAGGGCACAGGGAGTGCTTGGAGCTGGAGTGGCAGATGACCTCACAGCCAGGACACCAGAGCAGGGGACATGCCTCGTCCTGTCCCTGCTGAAGCCCTGGCAGTGCTGGGCAGGGCCAGTCCCCCTTCCCAGCCTTTCCTGCCACCTCTGCTGAACAGAAAGTTTAAGGTCTCAAAAAGGCCCTAAGAGGCGGTGTGGAAAGCACCCGTGAGAGGCCTGACCTACCTTCTTCCCTGCAGAAAGAACCATCCCCAGGCCGTGCCTGGCCAGGTGGGTGCAGCTGGGGCTGGAGAGCCCTCGGACTCAGAAGAATTCGGGAAAACCCAGAGGAGCAGCTCTTTTGCCTCTTCACATGGCTGCTGCTCAGAGCAGCCCGCAGCACAAAGCTTTGTCAGCCAGGCTGTCTGCCTGGAACGATGCCATGAAGGGTGACACGCTTGGTTCTCAGTCCTCTGCTCCACCAACTGCCAGAATTGCTGCTCTGTCTCTGTTTCACCTGGAATTTGGAAGGGTCTCTGATGAGGGACCATCTCTGCCTTGAATGACCTAAATGCAGGGCAGTAAAAGAGAAGCTGAAGGGAAGAGCTGCCTTGCCTTGCCTTGCCTTGCCTTGCCTTGCCTTGCCTTGCCTTGCCTTGCCTTGCCTTGGTGGGAAGAACACAAAAGTCAAGCACATAGAGCAGAACCATTTTTACTTCTCCCTACACCAGTACATTATGGTAGAACTGGGCAGACTGTGAAGAGTTCAGTCCTTGCTGGACTTGGAAATTGTTTACAGCTGGTCTTTCTGTTGCTTCATACTAAGCACCAGCAGTGATTCAAACTCAAAAACAGCCGCCCAAATTAAGTGTTGCTGTTGCTCCTTTCCATTTTATAAATGTAGCATCTTTGTCCAGGGCACTGAGAACATACAGAGAAAACAAACTGCAGCCTCTCCCCATGATGGATTGTATCAAGCCCATGAAAACGTGGGAATGTGTTTAAATCAGCTCTTTCTAATCATGCAGAACAGCCTAGTGGCCCGGGAAAAAACCTGTTTATGTGCTTCTGTAAGCAACGTAGGGTCTTCATCTCCTCGTGTGGCATGCAAAGAAGGAAGCTGCTTGTGCACACAGGTATCTCAATAAGTGGCATGGCAGAAAGGTGGCTGTGAGTTGAGACGCTCCTTGGAGACTCAATGTGGGTATAAAGAGGCACACTGAGATAGGTTTACTGCTGCTTCTGGGAGAGGCTATGAACTGAGAGGCAGGTAATGGTGTAGGAATGATCACACACAGTGCAGGATATATGGGATTCTTTGGTAATTGGGGACATTTTGGCATTGGAGCTGAGCAGGTGAGAACAAGCTGCCAGAGTCCGCTCGTCAGCAGGAAGAAAAGGGCTGGCTGCAAAGATGGAAACTAATTTTGTTTTAATCTATTGGTTGTAGAGTAGAGAAAAGGCAAGTAGAAATATCAAGCTTGGCTACTGGCAGAGAGAATACACCTGAGTCAGAGAGAAGCTGCCTGGACCAAAGTTGTAAGTAGAAAGGTGGAAACCAGACTTTATTCCTCAAAGGATGAGAGAGCATAGAAAACGAAGCTTTCAGGGAGCTGAAGGGTGTGAAGTGGATGGTTGGTACCAAACCCCCTACTCCATGGCTCTCTTATTAAAGAGGTTAAAGGAACTGTGGGTCTAAATTGGAAAGGTTTTCACAGGCACTTCACAGAGCTGAAGTGTTTTGCAGGAGATTCCTCAAAGGTGGAAGGCGGACAGCCTCCCACCATTATTTAAGGAACGACCCAGATGTGCACCAGGGTCTTGCAGGGAAGTTCGTTTCCCTTCAGGTGAAGACAAGTCTTAGAAAATGTTTTAATAGATGAAAGGTGGCCTGTTGAGAAACGCACAGCTTGACCAAAGATAGCCAGTATGGTTTCCGGAAAGGACCTTTTCTGCCTCGCTAACTTTTGGAAATTTCTTTTTTTAGAACATACACTCCTGTCGACATAGACAAGAGGCTAAGCAGGAGTCAGGAGAGGCTTGGATCTTCAGACAGTGTTTGACAGGGTCCCGCGTCGGAGGTTAATGTCTAAAGGTGGGGAGTTGGAAAGGGGAAGAATTGGCTCACTGATTGAAAATTGGCCAGAGGACAGGAGCAGAGTGGGGAAAGGAGGCATAAATAGAAGCCTTTCAAGATGAAAGACAAGTTAATAAAGGAGCGTGTACTGTAGGAGACTGCACTGGCAGATCCTGGTCTTTCTGATAGTTACTGTGTATGAAAGACTTGGCTGAGGACACAGAAAGCAAGATTTCCTAGTTTGCAGATCACATCAGATTTGGGAGGAGTGGTGAATAATGAAGAATTCCAATACAGGCAAAGTGGAGACCACTTCTAGGCTTTGATATGATGACAAACACAGACCTAGGCAGAGCAAGACATTTTACAGCCATGTATTGGGTTACTGGTATCTAACTTCTTTTTAAAGAGTCTGGGATGGTCATTGGTTTTAATACTTCCCAGTAGGCTTTATTGCTTGCCAAGCTGCTGGAAGAGGCTCACTGAGAGTCTGCTTGTGTACATCATAAATTTTATTTTCTGTTTTGGCTGGTAGAACTCACGATAGAACAACTGCACGTTTGAAAGGGCAAAAGCATCTTGAATTGAAAAGGGCAGAAAGTAGGACTGAATCAACTGGTTTAGAAGGAATATACAGAGGGTCCTTTCAGCTTCAGCCCAAAGGTCAGAACAGCTCAATGACCTTGGAGAACAAACCAAATCCACCTAACCCACACATACAGTAAAACCCATCTGCCTCAAAATTGAAGTGGCATCCTTCCAGTATGTCTCGTTCCTGCAGTAGTGAACAGCACTAGCCAAGATGAAGCCTTTTAGGAGTAAGCTGATTATTCTTCAGCCACACTGCACAGCTGGGGAGGTAATTCACGTGTCTGTGCACAACCAAAAGGAGCCTGGTTGACGGTGGGGGAGCAGATCTGTCAACTGGTCTTTCTTGGCTCTCTTGACTTCAAAGGATCAGTGGCATTTTCCACTGTCTCAGGCTAAATACTGTTGTGGTGGAAGGAAGAGGTGTCTGTGCTAATGCTCATGTCAAGTTTCTCTAAGTCAGCTTCAGGTGTTTGGAAAGAACTGTTGAAAGAAGGGGATTTTGGGAGCCAAGCACTGCGATGAGCCAGGCTGAACGTCACCACAGTGCCTCTGCCAAGGCAATGGACACCAGGGTCCCCAGCCTGGGCTGGGGCCTGTTGGAGACTGCTGACATCAGCCACATAAAAGCACGGAGCTTGTGGGATGAGATGGAGTTCAACGTCTGAATATGGCACAGAGTCTCTCCTTGAGATGCTTCAGAGCTTCTCCCAGAATGTCTGTTTTGAAAGTTAAACCTCTGAGTGTTTTACATCAGTAGTGAAAGTGTCCTCACTGGGGACTTTCCCCAGACCTACCCCTCAGTGATTTATTTCTTGTCCTCGAACTAGGCTTGTGTAAATTCCTTAGGTTATTTTTTGGGTACTAATTAGCTGTGCAGTAGAAATCATATTATACAACTGGTAATGAGCAAAATCTCAGACACACTCATACACCAACCAAACCTTGGCAAATTGTAATTAGCTCAGGACTTGATACTCCCTTATTCTGCATTTCATTTTTTTTTTCCCGAGGAAAAAAAGCCCTACATAATGAGCTCTTTGAACCTAAATCAAACAACATTTTCAGCGGGGACAGGTAATGAAATGTTAGTCAAACCCATTGCAATGGGCAGATCAATCACTGCCTTGTAAGATCTAAAAACTAACTCTGAGGTAATGGTGGCAGAACTGCTCTCGTTGCAAATCTTGCAGGCCCAGCCTCTGTGGGTCACACAGGTGTGGAGGGGGCAGCTCTTTCTTTCACGCCTGGAAAATCGAGTTGCCACTTTGCTGAAAGCAATGGAATTGAGACAAGAAAAGAGGCTTTCACTTTTGGATCAAGCCAGCAAATTCTCTGTGCCAAGAGGGAACCTGGAATGGGTATTAAGTCTTGCAGGAATGCTGAGGGAACTGAATATGTGTTCTTGGCCTCATGGCAACAACAAGGGAGTGTATAAAGCAAACAGTTGTGAGCTACTGAGCTCAGCTGCTCACCAGGGAGATGAACGGGTTGCTGGAGCTCCAGTTTCCACATTAGCATCATACAACAGCCTCATCTATTAGTGCAGCGTGCTCTCACGTCGGAGATGCTGTTGCAGCACTGAATCACTTCCCAAGACACTAACTTTTTAGTTTCTCCTCAGCAATAAGGCTTTTTGGAAAACAAAATATTGGTCCCCCAAGAAATTCTGGTATTTCAGACTTTTTTTTTTGTCCTGAATTGTGATTAAAATCAAAATGTTGACATGTTCATTATGTACATTAGTCAAAATATCTGAAGTATTTCAGTTGGGAAAAAACCTGCAAAGTAGCATTATCAAACCATTACAAATCTCTAATACTGAAGCATTTCTTTGCAATAATTTCCAAGTGTCAGAGATGATATATAACAATGAAGTATATAGGGATATAGAGTTCAGAATGTAGGAACAAATTGTTCAGAAGTATTCCTATTTCAAGCTTTGCTGAGCTGCCCACGTTCCCAGGGAGCACTTCTGTTCTTGATGAAATAGCATTTCCTGATTTTTGACATTTGGTCAAAAGCATTTGGAGCATCTCTGCTCAGCCAGAGTGGCAGTGGGTGAGGGCAGGCACTGCTCTTGTCACACAATTTGTTTAATGTTTGTTTTTGCTTCAGCTGTAACCCTGAAAGTCTCTTACTGTTGCTCTACCTTTAGCATTATCTCTCTCTGCGTTATTTTTGCGTGGTTTGGAAATTAAATCCAGGCTATGACCTTTTGTCAGGCATGTTGGAGGGTTTGCTTTTGGAGCAGACAGTGGCACTGATGGGATGGATGGCTGTTTCAGGGAGTGTACTGGCTCTCTTTACTGACAGGCACTTCTCACCTGTCTGTGTGCTGCTGCCTCTCCTCCGAGTCCACGGGACACTTTATCTGTCTGTCTATCTGTCTGTCTGTCCATTGTCCTCTAAAAGGGCTGCTGAGCACTGGTGCCAGCTGAGCACACACCATGGGTAACACCATTAACCACCTGCCTGACGAGCCTGCCCTTTCAATTACTTGAAATACATAAAAGTGCTGCTGGTAATTTGCTTTTTTGGTGTTTTTCCCTGGGATTCAGATCATTGTGGCTGAAGGTGCCTGTTCCCTGGAGATGGAAGGACGAGCAGCACCCCAAAGCAGCCTCTGAGGAGGGGTTGTATTTCTGTTTTCCTCCTTTCTTGGGCAGAGATCCTGGTGTAGGTTAATCCTTGAGCTGGGCACCTCCACCCTTTGTACTTTATTGTCTGGCACACATTTTGCAAGCCAAATTGATTAGTGTTCACCAAGGCAAGAGCCCAAGTTGCCTGGCCTCTGCAACAGGCCTTCCCTGACATTCAGACAGCCTCGGGGCCTTTACTATCTTTCTAAACACTTTCCTTCTCTCCTGTAGAGCTGCCTTATTACAGCAATAAAAATAACAAGGTCCCTGCAGACCTCTTTATAAAGAACAATTTAGAGCCAGGAGTAAGTGTGAGGATTGGGATGAAAATAGGCTATCACAGTGCTAATGTGATATACAGGTACGATCCGTGTATTATATTGGCACAGGGAAGTTGTGTGTCTTGGGAAGCTGGGACTCAAAGTGGGACTGGTTTAGGTGGCTGCAGACAGACAGAAACACTGGGTTTGACACCCACCCTATGGGAAAGGGCCTGTGACACATTTAGAGGGGTTCCATCAAATGCAGGGAATGCAAACACCAAAAATCATGCAAATCTATGCAAGGACTATATTAATATTTAGATATGTTAGATTGGGACAACAAATACAATATGAAATCCTGGATCTTGTGTTATTCCCTCATTTCTGTGGGCATTTTCAAGTCCTTTTCATGGCCTCCGTCAGAAGCAGATGGGTTGAAGAGAGATGTACGAAACAAAGGCAAAAAGGTGAAAGCACTGCAGATCCCACCTCCTACCTCAAGTTTGCTGTGTGTCTGCCCCTCTGATCCGTGCTGCTTCAGATAGCTGAGGAGACACCGGCACAAAGCAATGGCAGATCAGTTACTGAGCTTGCCCAAGGCAAAGCAGAGGGTTAAATGGCTTGCAGAGGTGGCAAGAAAAGGTAACTGAAGCTTTTGCTGGTGGTCTGGGGGAAGAGGAAAGGAGAATGGAGTGATATCCCTTATGGAAGAAGTATTTCTGAACTGAGAACCTGCTGGTGGTGGAACTGCTATTTTCTTCCAAAGGTCAAAAATCCCAACTGGTGCACAGAGCAAAAGAATGGGCTCAGCTGCAGCAGGGGCAAGGGCAGCCACACCATGGAGACAAAAGGCAAGAACTGCAGAAAATGAAAGGATTTTATTCCCATCTCCTTCATTTCAGATGGAGGGTAAAGACAAAACAGGCTAAGATTCCTAAGGAGGATTTCAGGCACATACATTGCATGCACTTCTGTCAGGAGGGGAACAGTTTGAAGGATGACTACTGGCACTAGCACAATATTACTGTATTGTCTTTATTTCTTTAAGAAAACACCCTGTATGCATTGCAAGAAGTGTGAAAACACAGCAGCTCCAGCCATTACTGTGGTGAAGCAGATAGAGATATAAAGGCTTATTAACAAAAGGTTGATGTATGAATCACAGCCACATGTTTTTCTCCTGCTCTACACACAATTTTTTTTTATTTTATGTTGTTTTTCAGAGGAAGTGAGGTGTTCCTCTGCTTTCACAGAACTTTTGAGTACCTGCTGCAGGGCTGTTTTATTCTGTGATCCTTTCTTCCAGGGTGGTTGCCCTCCAATACCTCTCAGTCTGAAAGGCTCCTGCTCTGCCTGGCAGCTGGAGCAGAAAGTGCTCCAAGCACGGGAGCCCCGACAAGGGGGCTCTTCTGCTGACTTCCACTGAGGTGTGCTAGATTCCAGTGTTTGCTCTGCAGCTCAGGAGAGCAGGCTCTGCTGGGCAGGAGGAGCTGCCCAGCGCGGGGATTTCCTGTGCCACATCTGCCCTGCCGGCACTTTGAAACAGAGCGAGATGAACATCCTGGAAAACCCAGAGTGGCTTTACCTGGAAACCTCATTAAAGGGAAATGAAATTGCTTTTGCTCTAACCACACTCAGTGATAGCTGTAGCAGCTTGGCCTGTCTCTTCCTGTCTCTACCCTGCTCGCAGGGCTTGGCTTGGCTCAGGAGCTGGTGGTGCTGTGAGACTGCACCCAGAAACTTGGGCACTTACCTGTCCCTCATCTTCTAGATCCAGGGGATTCAAAGCCAATTCTAGTGTTGCAGCTGTATGGACATAGGAGAGGATTGAAGCCTGCTGCTTTTATTTTTAAAGTGTAATGAGAAATTACGATCCAAACCAAGGAATTCAAAGCTGAAACTGCACTTTTCAAGGGCTGCTGTCACTCCTGGTGATCACAGAGGCTACTCTTGCCCCAGCACAACAGCCAGAGTCTCAAACAGACCCTGGAGGCATTGCACAACAAAAAAGATTGATGTGAAAAAGTGTTTTTGTCACTCAATATAGCTAAGGGAGGAAAATCAGATGACAGAGGAGGTGCAGTTTGCCATCATCTGGTGGGATTCACAGAGCCACGTGCTTGATGAACATCTGGCCTCAAGGCTGTTGTGGGGTTGGAGGAGGGAGGTGAGTGAAACGAAGTAGCAGGATTAGGCTTTGTCTGAAAACTTTGAAATACAGGTGTACATAGTGCTGAAAAAGCAGAATGAATGGTAACCTATTTTGTGGCGTTTGATGTCTAATTTAGCTGGCAATTCTGGTAACAGCTTTGTCAGAAGCTGTCTTACAGCAGAAGGTGTGTTCTAACCGTCCTGCTCTCACTGGGAAGAGCGCTTGCTCTGACCATGCTGGCTGAAAATCAAGAGCCCTTTTCTCACCCAGTGACCCCCAGCAGCAGCCTCAGGAGCCAGGGCTGAGTTACAGCCCTTCTTTCAGCAGCAGACATCGTGGCTCACAGATGTCCTGCTTAGAAGTGCCCCAAAGGGCTGAGGGACCTTTTAGCTGTGGGCTTGCCTGTATTTGCCAGGGGAGCAGCTCTGCTGGTGCTGAGCTCTGCTGTGGCAACTGGCTCTGCCCTGCTGACCTGGCAAGTGGGGTGGGCACAGCTGTCACAGGCCCTGTCCTCCTGGTCCCATCATTGGCCAGGTACCTGGGCAGCTGAGGCCAGGGGAAAGGAGTCCTGATTTTGTTTGGCTCAGCACTCCTCCATTCCATCCTCTTGTTTTTGTCCTGGCTCATTCCTTGGCTCCTCTAAGATGTAACTTGGCAGGAGCACAATGCCCAGTGCACACACTTGGCAGCCCAGCTCTCGCTCCATGGCTTGAGTGTTGCTAAATGAATGATGCAACTGACTTCTGAATCCAGGCCTCTCTTGCATATTAAGTTACTGTTGCCTCCTCAATATGTTTTTCTGTTCTACAGGCAAGTCCCTCTGGTCTTTCTTTCTGCTTTAGTGAGGATTATCTGCCCCATATAAAAAGCCTACCAGAGCTGTCCAGCGTTTGGGCTGGTACCAAAGAAACTTAAGGACCCACGGGGCACTGTTTAAAAAATATGAAACAATGTCTTTCTGTGCTATCCTCCACAAAACCTCCTGCTGACCAGCTGACTTGCACTCCAGGCAGTCACCCTGCAGCCCCCAGCTCTCCCACTGCTCCTCAGCAGCACATGTAACACGCCAGGCTGTGGCCAGCAACACCTCATTTGTCCATAGCTGGAGGCGAGCGTGCAGCTCTGCTCCGTGCCTGCCCTGGGAAGGGGCGGATGCCGGGAGCCCCCCTGGCAGAGTCTCCTCCTCGACTCGTTCGAGGCTTGCGAGCACGAGATTGCTGTAATATTGAGCAAGGTTTTCCAACACATGCTTTTCTCTGGCAAATCGCCACCCACAGTGCCGTGTGCCAACATAACACTTTGACTTAAAGAGGGAAAACTGCCAGATAAATGTTTTAGTTGCAGGCCTGTTTCATTGTTGAATTCTAAAATCTTGGCGAAAGCCTTTGCCAGTGGATGGGGAAGCAGCCTTGCTGTAGATGCTGGTGAATAGGGACGACAGCAAATGTGTTCAGGGATGACATTTGGTGGACATCACCCGCCAGCTAATTAGATTCTGTTCCCTGTTCCTGCACCAAAGGCATGCAGAGTGGATCAGGGACAATGGAGTGAGGGACTCTTTACTTGTCCAGTGGTCAGCAAGCAGCAAGATTTCTTGTGATTTTGAGGACTATTGCTGTGATTTTGGGGGCTCTTTCTCAGCCTGCAGATTGTTTGTTCAGTGAGATGCTGGTCTTTCATGGTTAGGGGGATATGTCCCTGGTATCAAGCAGCACTTCACCAAGACAGAACAGTACAAGACTACAAGGAAATTTTCATTGCATGTGAGTTCGTGGAACAGGGGTGGAGCACAGCTCTGCTCCCTCTGTTCCATGCTGGAACCCACCTACTGGGGTATTGCCATCCCTGGGCTCTGTTAGCCACATGCAGCCTCTCCAGCTACCCTGGACACACGGAAAATGGGAGTGGGTGCACAATCCAGACACAATGTCAGCAGATCCTTCTGAAACAACAAGAATTAATATTACTTTGCTTCCCTCTGCCTGGGTCTACAAGCACAGAAGTATCCCTGAGAACAATCTGTGCTCTTCTGCCCCAGACCCAGAGAACAAGACATTAGCAAAATGTCAAAGAGTTAAGCAATAGGAAGGAAAAGGCTGAACTTCCCTGTGAAAGCATTACTTGCAATAGAAAAAACTACAGTAATTGTTGTTTTCTAAAGAAATCCTTGTTTGCATGGCCTGTGTCTTCCGGGGTAGCCATCTACACAGCTTTTCTTCATCAGGGATCATTTATTTTGTTTTCAGATCATTGTCTACACTAATTGTCTTAAACAAGAGTAACTTCCTTTCTCTTTATTCCCTAGTGGTCTTGATAGGTTTTAATTACCTTTAGGTGGTTCCCCGTGTAATTGCACATCAAGTTCATTAATGATCACAATATGTTCACCTAATAGGTTTCCATTAAAATCCAATGGGTTCCCATCAAAATGAGTTATGGGAACTGACAGAAAACTCACTAAAATCCCAGCGTCTTTAGTTACAGTGAATTAAACATTGTGTCTATTAAGAAAGATAAAAAACAAATGTCAAGACAAAAAAGAAATCATCTCACAAATTGATAAATGTATATGTACAGAGTTCTGCAGAAACTAGCAGAAGGCTCTTTCTGCTTTAGGTCCAGTTAAGCATTGAAGTTTTGCCACCTTGACCATACCATTAAAGTTCAGCTAAATGGGCAGGAAAGACAAAGCTCACTTCCCTCCAATGCACTGCAGTTTTGGAGGAGCAGAGCAGTCTGGATCCCTTGCTGCTCTCAGCTCAGTCCTTGTCACAGCTGCTCCCACAGCTGCTGGAGCAATGGAGAGAGCTCAGGGCTGGGCGTGCTGCGAGTGCTGCGGGTGCCGGGGGTGAGCAGCGAGCGCAGGCAAGAGGCAGCTGGGGTGGGAGAGCAAAGGGCAAGGCCTGAGAGCACGGATGGAGCCATTCTGGGCCCTCCTACCCTTGCACCTTCCACTACAAGCAGGTCCTGCCTCTCTCATTTGCTCCAGCCCCTCTCACTTTCCCTCACTCCCAGCTGCAGTAACCTCCTGAGGCCCCGCAGCAAACTGGAGGAGCTATTTTTCCATTCTGCTCTCTTGACCCTTGATCTCTTCAATGACTGGCAGCCCAGGTGCTTTCCAGGGATGGCTGGAAAGGAGAGGTCATTCCTGCATTTTAACTAGGAATGTCTGGAGGCTGTGAGGTGATGTCAGCCCTGGGGCTGTTTGTATCCTCTCATTCCATCTGGATCTTGTAGGCTGAGAGCATGTTTGAGCTGACAAAGTGCCCAGGACAAACCTTTACATCTGTACCTGAGCTGCCCCTGCAGTGTTGAGCTCCATTGAGTGGTTCTGCTGCTACATATGGGCTTCTGCCACAGCAAGCAGGACTTTGGAGAAAAAAAATCAAACTGTTCTAAATTCCAGTAAGCAAATCTGTGACTCTTCATGGCAACTCCACATTATTCCCAGGTTGTTTGCTATTTTCTCTGTTCTTCCTTCCCTGCTGCCTTCATTATCACGCTGAATATCACCAGGGCAGCATGACAAGAATCTAGAGAGACACATTATTAGGACAGCCGTGTTCATACCTCTGAACTGCAGCGTTTGTTAACAATTCTGAGCTTGAAGAGGGGGAGGATAGCAAAATCTGCTTTTCCAAATTAGCAAGATGTATTTTAACAGTGTGTCTGAGTGAGATACATACTCCAGTGGCTAATAGTGACCACTCAGGGACATCCCTATTGCTCTGGCACATACAAGGCCCCTTGGAGTGGCACAGACTTGGCAGGGGAATCACGTGTGCCCCACCAGTTGTCCCACACAGAGCATCTGCAGTGTGAGCCTTGCCTGCTCTTTGCACTGTAGTTCCTGTTTCCTGTGCCCAGGCAGCCCTGGCTGCACACAGCAGCGACAGGGCATTGGAGAGCTCTGTGTCCTCAGAGGCAGGACAGTGCCTGGCAGACAGAATTCAGCAGCACTGACCGACAGGCTCCTCAAAACAAGGAGCAAACTTGAGTGCAGCAGCCCCTGCTCTGAGCCTGCAGCTGGGCCACGCTGGCAGAGCAGGGCAGGACAGCAGCTGGGGCGGCTGGAACTTCAGGCAGGGAGGTCCAAGGCTGGGATGTGGACACTTTAGTGGGATCTTGTGTGACACGCCAAAGGATTTGTGATGAGTTCTGCTTTCATTTTTTGCCACGGAGGCTGTCTGCCCTTCAGCGTTGGTTTGCCAGAGGGCTGCCCTGAGCGCAGAGGGCGGTGCCTGTCCCTGCGCAGGGACAGCTTCGCTCTGGGGTCGCACTGCCTCACGCTGGCCCTCGAGGGAGATCGGCTGCACCGCCTTGAGAAACAGAGCTTGGGAGAGGAAATCTGGCCATTACTTTTCCTCTTTGAATTCCCTTGTGTGTCTAAGTTAGGAATGCAGAGCTGCCGGACACAGACCTTTCCTTTCCTGTTCCAGCCAAGTGCCAGCAGCCTTTCAGGGGTTCCCAATGCCCTCAGCAGGAGACAGAAAGTGAACGGAACTGGCTTCCTGCCGCAGAAAGGCTTTTGTGCCTGTTTCAGGCAGCTTCCTATAGTTCCCTTTGTGCCAACAGGGGAACCAGAGGAAGTTCCTACAGACAGAAATGTGTTATTACTATTTCCTGTTATGAAAAGCCACAAATGCAACAAATCTTAGTGGTTGCATTTGTTTATCTCAAAATGAACTAAGAAACTTAATTTTTTTTTGTCACGTGTAATTAACTTAAAATTTTTCTCTGCAGTTGCTGGAGGTAATTTAGTGTTTTAATTAGCTCTAAGCTACAAACACATGCCTGACCTTAGAAAGAAACAAAAAACTGTTTTCTGGCACTTACAAGTAAATAAAATAGTCCTCTTCTCCTTTTGCCACCATTTTTTATTTAGTGCTGCTGAAAGGTACCAGGATGTCAACCTTGGAGATTGATCTCCTTCCTAGCCTGGAGACTGTGCCTGTTCCCGAGGAGCCACTGTTGCTGATGTGCAGTAGGTTCCTGTGCCATGCTGACCTTATCTGCTTGTTACACTCAGTCACAGCTAAATAAACATCTGCAAGAGAGTGCAGCGAGGGCAGGACATGGAGGGCAGCCTGAAGTTTGCAGAGCTGCCTTCTCCCCTCCTCATTCCTTCTTTTTCCATGCCCTTCCCTCATTCTTTGGCTGCAGATGTTTTCAAGCCATCCTGATTGCACTGGTCTCCAGTTGGTCACATTTTTTGTTGACGGTTTTTTTTTTTTTTTTCTTTCCAGGAACACATGTGCTTTGCTTTCTCTCCAACTCTGTCACTTTTTATTAACTCAAACAAAATGTTGGGAAGCAAACACCTCTTTGAAAATACTTTCAGTCATTCGATATGATACTGTCTGAGAAATGCTGAAACCATTCCAGGGCTCCAAGAGAGCAGACTGTGGTGGTGTCAAGGAGAGTTTTCCAGCACGTGCAGCTGGGTGCACAGCTCCTGTTACAGCCTGTCAGGGCTGTGCCCGTGGCCGCTGTCGCTGGCTGTCCCCGCAGGGACCCGCGGAGCAGCGCCTGCTGCCGCCTCTCCGGCCGTGCCACGAGGCGTGCACATCACACAACTGCTGGCCCAGCCCGGCTTCCCGATAATCCCTGTCCCATTCAAGCCATCTCAGCTCAGCTTGCCTGCAGTATTTTATACATTTGAAACACTAATATGGGCCAGACAGCGAACTGCTCCACGGTGTCCTTGCCAAAGCTGGGATCAGAGCACCAGTGTGAGTCTGTGGGTCCAGCTGACCTCGGTGCAGTCTGGCTCATTTACATCAGCTGAGAGTCTGGAGTACTTGGGAATACAGAGGGCTTGGCTTCAGAACTGAGGAATGGGGACATGGAGATCTGGACTTGCAGGGTTTGTGGTTTCAGTGAACATAAGGCACCTCCTGGCTGTGACAGGAGCTGAGAGTGCTCAGCACTTCTTAAAACCAGAGCTGGTGTCTGACTTAACACGCCCAGTTGTGCAGCAGTGTGTCCTGCTCTGTGGGAAACTGCACTCAGCTTTGGCATGGCTGAAGAGGGACAATATATTTAACATTAAAAACAATATTGCTTTGTCAAGACAGACCACTTTGCAGCACAGGCCAAACTAGGTAGATGTGAAAGCCACACACAGGAAGGCTGAACTGTGCTGCTGTGCCTGATGCTGCACGAGAAGGGAAAGCTGTACAGCATGTGGAGCCCCAGCTCTGCTCCATTTTTTATGGACAAGCTCAGGTGTTGTCCAAGATCAGACGTGAGATGTTGTTTGACACATATGACTGCCAGAGCAGAGAGGGAAGATTACGTTTTCATATTAACAGTTCTTGGCAAGCTCCAGATTTTTCAGCTTTTCATAGTTTGCAGAAGTGCCAAGAACGGAGGCAAACAAAGGGTGAAAAATATTTCATTCATCCTGTGAACAGTGAGTTCAGGGACAGCCGTTATTAATTGAGTCAAGTGCAGGGCTCTGGATCCAACCCTGGGCAGGAATGCTCTCTTTTGAGACCTGCCTTCTTTGGATCTTTGAAAAGAAGAAGAATGCTTTCTGCATGTGAAAGCAGTAAGTGGGATGGAGCAAATGCAGGGACAATTTAGTGAAACTCTGCTTTCTTGTCAAATTGAGCAGAAGATGTAAGTTTGTACATACCAGAACTGAAAGGCACTTGCACTCCGGAAAACAGTTCATAAATTCTCTTGTGCTCCACACCCTCTCTGTAATGCCCACAGCAGAGAACCTCTTTTATTGCCAAGGGACACATATGCCCAAGGAAAGATTTAAGGAATCATAGCTACCTCTTGAATCTTCATTAACCTTCCCCCATTTCAGTGCTGGGGCAATTTCCACTACTGTGACAAGTCTTGCAGAGATACTTCTTCAAGGCAGGAGTCTCAAGATAACAAAAAAAGAAAGTCTTCTTTATACAAATTGTACTTTGAATTCGGCAAAATTATTGTATGGGTCAAAAACTTATCAGGGCAAACAAAAGCGTTTGGCACCTCTGTCTGGATTGTCTCATTACTCCTGTAGAATACTGAGCTGGTTGTGGGTACCCAAGCCTGGCTGCTCGGGCAGGAGTCGCCCCGTGCCGCAGGGTCAGAGCCCGGCCGTGGGCAGCACCCTGGGCAGCACCACGGGCTCTTCTCTCCGCGGCAGCTGCTGCTGGCGATGTGGGAGCTCCGACCTGGCTGCTGGGCAATTCGGGGCTAAGCAACACTTTCCATTGTTGTGGTAACATCCAGCCATACAAGAGCTTTGTTTGGCTTGAAAGGCACAGGTGCAAACTGATGGGGATTTCAAACCTTTGTGAGCAAAATACTTCCTCCTCTGGCAGCCTTGATATATCAGAGGAGTTCCAACTTTCAAAGGCAAAAGGTATCAACAAGCACGAACTGCACCCAGGCACAGGAGAAGTGGCTTTGCTGAGCAGTGTGTTTCAGTGCAGTGATTTAGGGAATCTCTCTATGTACAACTCGTGAACTCTGGCTGAGGTTACGGAACTGCTGCATGAATGTTTCAAAGTATGTTTTTCCACATGTCACATATCTTTCAGATCAGGCATAATGGAGGTCCCTTATGTGTGAATAGGTCCCACTAATATGACAAAAAGGAGGGTTGCAGCCTAGGAAATGCCTGAGATGATTCTGTCTGAGAGCTGGAAGAAGTGGAGACCCAAATAGGGTTTAATGCTGGGCTTAAACACAGCAGAATCTGAGAAGTTAGGGAAGAATTCAGACTCCCTCCTGCACAGAGAAAGCATGATAAGGAACACAGTGAAGAGATAATGCTTTCATCTGATGGAGAATGGTGTGTCCTTTACGACCCTTGGACCAGCCACATTAAAGGATAACATTTGCATCGGAGAGGAAGAAAGAACTAAAGATATTTCACTGTCCTTTGGAATGAGGAGCTATTTTCTGCTGTCTCCCACACTATTTCTCAAGCATGTCTCCTGATGGCTTTCAACAAGCCACTGAGTTATTTTACACACTTTAAAAGCTTTCCTGATAGCCACTTTTCAGTTGCACACATCATTTTTGAGTTGATTTAGTTTCTGCAGTCTCATGATAGGCTGTCATAGGCACAGAGAGCTTAAAGTAGCAAGGTGTTGGAGAAGCAGACCGGTTTCTCTGAAGGAAACAGTGCTTGAAGCACTTCAGTCCTGAAAGCCTCTCTTATCCAGTGATAAGTACTGCTGGAAGTAATCAGCAGAGCTAATAACGTGCACAGGGAAAGATTTTGCCTGAGTTTCCCTATGGCCGTGTGAATTCAGATCCAGCTGATAACAGAAGATGAACGCGCTATACGGAATGAGCTTCCCAAGTGCAAATGGCAAAATGGGTGTTCCCGGCATAGGTGGCACTCACACAAAGTGAAGGCGAGCACAGACATTCAGGGCTCTTTGGAGAGCCCCTCTGCACAGACAGACCTCTCTCATTTCCATTATGGGGAGGAAACCAGGTGGCAAGGGCTCAGCTGGCCACTCGAGAATGACCAGTATGCACAGGCAGCGTGTCTCTGCACTGTGCAGGAACGCAGCCAGGGCTTTCAGACTGGGATGCCAGCTCTGGGAATGGGGAGCAGCAGCCAGAGCAGCGTGGTGCAAGGCTGTGCAGTGCTGAGCCCTCTCTGGGTGGGCTCACACAGGAGCTGCAGCTCCCACTCAGAGGAGCCTGTTCTTTGTGCCCTGCCGAGGCCCAGCGAGGGCAGACCCCAGCGAGGAGCTGGGTAAACACGAGGGGCTGAGCACCACCACACTGTGAGAGCAGCAGCTGCACAGACCTGGGCTGCTCAAACCCTGCCCAGCACTCCTGCCTCTGAGCCCACTCAGTCACTGCAGTCACTGCAGTGGAGGCAAGCCCCATTAGAAATAATGCATAAAGGTTAATGAAATACTTGTAGCTATTTTAATAAGTGATTAATCTTTTATTACACACTGTTACACAGTCCAGCAGAGCAATAGATTGCTTTTAATTGTAGCTTATCATTATCTATGGTAACTTGCACTGATGAGCTGGTAACCATTTCGAACACATGCTGCTTATATATATAACAGGCCAACCACTCCAATTCATTATTTATTAATGACTTTTGAGCAGTGTAACACTGGGACTGTAACATGAAGCATAATCAGGGCAGGTTTAGAAAGTATCTGTGATATTGGGAGACTGGCTGGGAATGCCTGGAAAGGCAGCAATGCTTGGTGGGGGCTCTCACAGGTGGCTGCAGGGGAGTGTGAGCAGTGGGGCTGGGAGTGTTTTAGCACTTTGGGAAGTCAGGAATGCTGCCATGCTTATGTGGGAAATTCCAGCTCTAACAGACACTGGCCTAACTTTAAACCTTACTGTAGGCATCTGTCTTTGGCTGCTGCTGGAGATGGGGCACTGGCTCAGGGAAGCTCTGCTGTGGCCACACACAGCTCTACACCTCCACCAAAACCTGCCAGTGCAATACACGAGTGTCTGTCGAGGCTCCTGCAAGCATCCTGCTGGGTCTCTGTCATGGTTTGCTGCACGTTTCCAACTGCAGTGGCAGTCCAAGGGTGTGTGACACAGAAGGAGCCCATCTGCCAGTGAGATAAAGGACTCTCCCTTATGCTCTTGGTTGGATGCAGGCTCCCACTCTTCTGCTTTCTGTAGTGCCTGAAATTTGCCTAGCAGCTTCTTTAGTTTTAAAATGTAGATCAGTGATTTGGATTTACACACTGCCTGGGGTTTGTGTGGCTATTCTTGCACTGTGAACGTGTGTGTTCAGTTTTTAGGTCTCCGTGCACAGAGAGCAGTTCTTATTGTTAGCTCTGCTTAAATAAAAGCTAGTGAAGAAACCTCTGAGCATGAGTCACTATCTCACTCTCTGGGTCTTGAAGTCACTTCTTAGAAAATGAAATGGGGAGATACTGTTGCATCCCTCTGATAATTGTCAGTGAGGAGGATGATGTGAGTAATGATCTAATTTTATCACGTTGTGGTTTGAGGAGGCATCAGGCTGGTTGCAGGTCTGATGCAGTTAGAGTCGGCTGGCACAGGATATCTGACACAGACCTCAGCAGCCTGAGGCAGGATGGAAAACAGAACATGAAAGGGACACTGAGCTCAGGGTGCTTATTGATCCACCAGGGAAATGCTGGGTGTTCCAGGGCCAAGCAATCTGGTTACTCTGATCTCACTGGGCTTCAATAAACACCGAAGTTGTCATTAGCTCTTTGGCAAATTCCCTGTTTTCAAAGCTCTGAGTGGTCCCTTTCCCTGTGTGACCCTGTGGATACATGCACAGCTGTCTCACACTGGCTCCCCTTCCCAGTTATCCTCCAGTTTTGGTATTGTACCTGGCTGGATGGGCTGGGATTTGCCACATGGTCCTTAAAAACATTGGAGAAATGACACAAAGGGAAGGATTCACACCAGTTTATCCTTCAGAAATACTTCCATGTGCTTGTTCTGAGCCCAGTTTCTGCTACTTTGCAAATCCCAAAGGATTGTGGAGATGAAGGTTCCTATGGAGTGGGTAGTCCTCACTCTGTTGAAGAGTCTCTTTTAACAGCAAAAATTTTCTTGAAATAGCAACATCAGTGGGCAGAGAAATGCACAAGAGGTTTGGTTTGCCACAGCTTTCCTGAGGAACAAGGACGTGAGTCAGCTGTAAATAAAGCATTTATAGGGACACTCACCTTGGGGCAAATGTCCTGCCTAAGGATGCTGGGCTGGGACAGGTGAGGACAGCAGAGTGAGGAGCAAAGACACTGGATCCTGCAAAACCAAATTGCAGCTCTGCCTTAAGAGCAGCATTGCTAACATATTCCTTTTCTTTCAGACTGACTCCAGGTCACACAACCCTTCTGCTCTGCAGTAGTTTGATGAGAGTGTTTGTTACTAATCCCAGCTCAGTGTGTTCTTCTTCCTTAAGTCATTCTGAAGTTTACTGCTTTGGAGAAACCACAGGCTGATGTGGTGCTAAAAACAAGGGCAACACCTTGGACAAGAGTGTGCCAAGAAAAGGATTTCCTTTTTTCGGGAGATGGAGAGAAAGCAGATGCAGTTCAGCAGGCAATGAACACTTTAGAGCTAGGAGAATAAAATGCAAATCAAGATTTTGTAATTTCAGGATCATGGACCCAGTTCCAGACCTTGTCTGAACATCTACGGAGTCCTGAAATTATCCTAGGAAGCCTTTCTTGTGGATCCTGGGTCCCATCAGGCAGTCCTCTCAGTTACCCCAAACATCTTTGTTTAATGTTTCATTCAGTATCTGTAGATAAGTCTCATTTCCATCCTGGAAAGTGCCACGTGGAGGACAAAAAATGACCTCTCAAACACACACCCACCACTCTTCTCAGCTGAACCTTAGGGTTTAGGTGCAAATGAGAAGCACCGGGCCTCACTACCCCCTCCAAGTAACATTAAGTATCAATAATGGAAGTGCTTACAGATACCCTGTACAATTCAACCCTTATCTTTTATTTATAGCTGACAAAGCTCAGAGAAGGAAAAAATATCATCATACTTTAAATAATAGAAGGTAGAGGTATTAAAACTACCCAGGCAGTTACAGTAGTTGCAGAAATGTCTCCCAGAAGACCTGAGTGTGTGTACACCGACTGCATTTTTAATTTTTAAAACATATTTCTTTCAAAATTATTCAGCAATACAAGAAAGCCACTTTTATGGGGTGATAAATTACTGTAATAAAGTGTCTTTTGTCCAAGCATACAGACAGAAAGCCATTGCAGGCAGCAGAGACAGGCGTGGGCCCCCAGAGAGCCCAGACCCATAAGCAGAGGAGCATGTTGATTTGTCTCACGTTTTTAATTACTTTTAGAGCATCCTATCTGTTTTTTAACTGCAATTTTGCTCTCGGTTAACATTTATATGAAGGTTTGATTTCTCTGTGGGTTTTGAATGCAGTGTTGGACCTTTGCACTGGTTCTGGAGAGCTCTGCTGCCCCTTCCCTGCAGCACAAGATAAATGACTTGGTACCTGTCATTTACTTGCAATTAGAAATACTTTGATAAGGTTTATATTCCTTTGAAACTTTAGAAACTTCTTGCAAGTATTAACTGGAAAAGGAATCACGAGTGATAATTAGGGGTCTGATCCCTTCAGGGCCAGCGTGTTTTTACCACAGCTACATCCATCACTGCAGCAGGCTGCTGGATATTGCAGGTACAGATGGAGTCACTCGGGTCTCAGTGCACTTAGCCCCAGTGGACACAGGACTTCTCCTTGTCCCTCTGGACAGGAGTGTCAATCTTGCACCCTTTGCATCTTGATTAATCACCAGCATTGTGACTTTGTAAACCCAAGCAGAGTTTCTTTAACCCCAATCCTATATATACCTTATCCATGTTCTGCACGTAATTCTTGCCCCCAAAGCTATGGCGTTTGAACTTCACAGAATAAAGTACATTTAATTGGACCTATTATTTTCTTGCAGAGGCAAAGCCTTTCAGATCAGGCTTCAGCCTCTCTGTGCCAATGAAAATACACATGCCTAATTATTTCCATTTTTCAAAGAACCTCAAAGGCAGCTGATGAAAGGAACCTTTTGCAAAAGCTCACAGCAAACAGAGTGAAGTCACCTAATGTGCAGCGAGAGGAAGCAGTGATCTCCTCCTGTGTGCACGGGGCCAGCGCCGCTCCGCAGTGCCTTGAAAGAGGGTGTCTGGCTGTTGCTTTGGAAAGGAAGATTGCTGGGAAATGGCTGAATTCGTGTCACCAAAGAGGGTTTTTTGGAGTTTAGAGCTTTTAGGGCATCAAGTCTTTTGAGATAGCACAAATCTTTTTACCCTGCTGCTGACACCTGCACTCACAAGAGGCACAGTCCACTGCCCACATTATTCAGGTGTGTTTCTTCCTCAATTTGAGAACAATTCTCTTCAGTTGTAATTTTTATCGTAAGGTCTTTGCCTTCCCTGACAATGTATTTTCCTTCTCTAGGTGTTGTGTGCGTAGAGAGTAAGAATTTGCTGTTGCCCTGAAAGGCTCCTGGTTTCACGAGCAGCTCTGCTGTTATCAGCAGAGGGTTGGTGTGAGCTGTGGCCCTGCAGAGTTCCTCCCTCTTGTGCCAGTACTGCCCAGTGCAGCCCAGCAGCCCCACACCACCCTCCCCAGGCAGCCCAAGGGTCTCTCGCCCTCAGCTGGCATCTGCTGGCCTTGGCATGTGTGTGACTGAGACTCCATCCTTTCCTCTTGTGAGCCAGGTGCTGTACTGAAGAGGTAACACAAGTTTCCTCCACTTAACAGAGGTTAAAAACCCTTCCCTACCATTTGTATCCTACTCAGCTTTTAACACTCCTGTCTCTTCAAGCATGGCAATTACTGGGCCGTGGTCTCACCCCGGCAAGTCCCCAAGCCCTTCCCTGTTTCCATGGGCTGGAGGTGGGTCAGACAGACAGACAGACAGACAGACAGACAGACAGACAGACAGACACACACAGAGCCCGCTCGGCTCTCCCCTCCCGAGCCGTGGATTCAGTCCCTGATGGTCCGGAACGCGCGGTCACTGATGAGTGAGCTGGCAAATCTGGGAGCAGCCTGACAAGGCACTGCCGGCTCTGCGAGGAGTCTCGGCAGCTCCGCGATCCCTGGGTGGTGCCCACGGCCACCTCCGCACCGGCGTCTGCCCCTGGGCATCCCCTCCTGCAAAGGGAGAGCCTTCCCTCGGCCTGGAGGGGAGGGACAGGGCCATCTCCTGCCCTCCTTCCCGTGGGAGAGCTGGAGGCTTTCTCCACACCGCTCAGCAATGGGACTGTGCCCCAGGAGGAGGGGATCCCACAAACGCTGGGAGCCCAGGAGGGAGAGGGGAGCAGGGGGGAACTCAGGCCCCTCCTGCATTTCTCATACTAAACAGAGCAAGAGCAGCTCCTGTTCAGCTCTTCACGGACACCAGTTTGCTCCACTTGGCTTCTGCTGGTGTTACTTGTAGCTGCTCTCCCTCTCTTTGGCTCTCAATGGAAGATTGATGCAGCCCGAAAGTTTTTGTTCCCCCATCCTTCCAGGAGAGCCTTCATCAGCCTGAAGAGCTTTGTTTAGGCCCAGACAAAGAGGTTTGTGACAACAGGACTTACTTGAAACAAAGACTGAACTTGGATTAAAACTATTATGGGTTTTTTGCTCAGTCTGCAATCATTTGCTCAACTTTTACTGACTTTGCCTTGTCTATCAGAGGAATTTTTTCATCTGGACTTAAGCCCAGCTGGACTTAAGCACATGCTCAAAGCTAAATATGAGTTAAATTACTGTGCTGAATCAGGGCTTTTCTTCTTTCTGAGTTATTTTGCTGTGAGTGCATTTTTGGCGCACATGAATATCAACTGTAGCTGTTATGCTAATAAAGTTGAACCTCCTGATTTTAATATTCTATATTTCTTTTCATTCTACGTGGAGACGGTGATGACTTCTTTTGTATCTGAGATTTACATGCAGTCCCATATTTTAACAGTGACACATAATTTACATGTGATTAGATCAAAGTATTTACTTCCATGAGTTTTAAAACAACAAAATCTGATATTGAATATGCCTATTTTCCACACCTTTTAAGTGAATACAGAATAGAAATAGCAGCTTGAAGCAGCAGAAATTTCAAGAGATCTGAGTTTAAGAGAGAAATTTCACTGCACTCTCTTCCTTTCAACTGCTGCTGTCATGGCTGGGGAGTGAACGTGGCAATGTTTTTAGAAATGTTTCATGAAATATTTTATAAGTGCAGTTTAAATTATTTTTAAGTTGGATAATCTGCCAAAGCTTTACATTGTTAACAGAGGAGGAGAAATTGCTGCAGAACTGAGTGGTGTGCTCAGGAAATGGAAAGCAATTCCTGCTGGGAACGCACTGCGCTTCCCAGAGGGTGTATTCCAGCATCTCTTGGCTGTGTCCAGAAGCAGCCCTACCTGGAAAAGATAAGCAGGTTTTCTGAGTGGCACGGGAAATCAAAGTACATCTGCAAGGAATGAACCCAGGCCATGTTCCCTCCTAAACAGGGTCCACATTCCTTTGGCAGAATTCCTGCTGAGCATGGGTGTCTTGTACTGCCCATTTCCAGTCAAATTCAACTGCAGAAATTCAGCATTCCTCAACCTGCTTTTTCTGAAACTCTGTACTTAAACCCTCTTTCTGGCAGGTGGGTGAGTAATCTTGGTGGTTTGTATCAAGTCCCGTGTGTCTTTTGTTTGGGGAGCCCGGCTGGGTGCGCTGGCACTGCCCGGTCACCCCTGAGCTGGGCTGGGCTGCCCCTCGTGCCAGCTGCGGGGCTGCAGAGCACGGCCGGGCCTGGGGCTATCCTGCAGCCTCAGCTGGTCAGTAGGATTGGTCTGAGCAGGGTCAGACCCTTGCAGGAGCAGCCCTGCCTGCTTTCAGCACAGCTCAGGGGTGTGGACACGTGCAGGGCTCTGCACACCTTGTGCAGACCTGAGCCGTGCCAGGCTGGGCCAGGATTGACTTTGAACACTGAGCGAGCCCTAATTCGTCTGTCTTACAATTCCTCTCCTAACACAAGGGAATCATCTCTCTCCACTCTCTGCCCGGGCACAAAGAGCAGATAATTAATTCTCTGGGGTAGGGATGAGGCTCTGGGGAGGCTCCAGACGCAGAGTCCTGCCCTTGGAGAAGCAGGAACAGCTGCACTGGCCCTCCTGGTTGGGGATTTTTTTTTCAGCTTACCCAGATAATAAGATCCTTTCTCCTCTTAACCTCTTACCTAGAGTGCAATTAGGGGTAAACTGAGCCGGCTGCTCTGTAAAGAAAGATGCGTCCTTAACCTGGTAAGAACAACTCCTTAATTATTAAGCCAGCAGTGGGAAGAGTAGTCTGAGTCTGTCTGAGCCAGGTGAGCAGGGGAGCCTGTGAGACTCACCTGGCTCAGTGTGAATGCCACACAGTGCTTTGATGAGATTTCATCTGCTCAACAGGCCCTGTGAAGCAACCAGCTCAGCGAAACGGGTCCTGGCCAGAGCACAGAGCCCATCCCTCCGTGCAGAGCCCATGGACACAGTCTGTGCTGGTGTCCTGCCCTGCCCAGGGCTGCTGGTGTGAGCGCGTTCCACCCTGCGCGTGTGCACGGTCGTGCTGGTTAACCAAATCCAGCAGTCTCTGCTGCGTTCTCCTGGGAGCAGGCACCGTTAAATGGATCACAGGACACTTCCCACCTCTATTATCTGATTTCCCCCGAATGCATTTGTTCAGGCTCTGCTGCTGTTGTTTGGTGACAGCTGTGCTCACCGAACCATTTTCTAAAAGCAGAGTGCAACCAGTTAACCACTTCACCTGGTGCAGCAGGGCTGAGGCTTGGGCTGGGGAGCTCCCTGGGAGCTGCCTCTGTGGGAATTGCTGTGGGAGCACAGGGTAAGGCTGGTGCTGAGGGATCAGATGGACCTCAAAGCACCATCACTCCAGTGCTGTGGTCCTGGGACTTCTCTGTGCAGGCCTTTGGTGAGTTTTCTTTTTTCCCCCCACAGGCAAGTAGCAGACAAGATAAGCTGCTTCTGCAGCAGATGACTTACATAAATGTTAATGAGCATCTAATGTGTACATAATTTTCCTGCAAAAGGTGATCAAAGGTAGGAGAGTTTTGACAGGCCTCATTCCAGGGAGCAAAGTGAGGCAATCTCAGCCCAGCGGCCAGAGCTCAGCACTGGAAATGGTGCCTCCAAATGCAGCTGCATTCTGGCTCCATTTGCCTCTTTCAGGCTCTCTTTTTAATCTCAGCTGCCTTTCAAGTGAGCAGGGTTTTTTCCCCCCATGAAAGAAATATTACTCTCTGAGGCTCGTTCTTAGAGTGTGCTGCTGCTAGAGCAGCACCAGCCGATTCCCATTCCTGCACCACCCACCTGCCTGGATGCCGTGAGGACCAGCAGCACGTGGGCAGTCCTGGGAACACACGTGTCCCTGTTCATGCCATCCCTTCCCTCCTGAGGCAAACTGGGTGGCTGAAATGAAGCCCTTTGCTGTCAGACAGAGCACAGAGAGGATGTGAGACACATCCTTAATTTTTGTGAGGGAGTGAAGGCGTCTTGAGCATAGCATCAGCTATTCCCACAGACCGTCAGTGCTTTGTTGTGGGCAGTGTCAGCAAGTCCATGGACTAGTGAGGCTTTGGGTGCTGAGCTCCTCCAGCACATCACAGGGCAGGGTTAATGCCTGGCTTGGCTTCTCTAAACCCTGATGGTGCCCTGTCTGTTGTGGCTGACTCCTCCCTGCCCACAAGCCTGCTCGAGACACGCTGTCTGGTTACTGATCTTACACCTTATCTGGTTGTCTCCTTAGTCTTCAGTAGAGCTGGAACTTCCCCACGCCCACCCGCTGTAAATCCAGAGCTGGGGGCTGAATTGGATGGCATTTCAGTTCAGGGCTGCAGCCTTCATGCTGAACTACTCCAGATGATAAATACTTGTTGGACTGACGTTTGTAAAGGCTTTACAGCTCCTTCTTAACTGAAGGCAGGGCTTTTCCTCCAGATTTGCTGAGCCCTGGTCCCTGGAAAGAAAGGGGAAGGAAAGGGGACCCTGCTGAGCTCTGCTGTCCCCTCTGAACACGCCAGACTTGGGGCAGGAGTCCCTGAGTCACCCCGGCTGGTGCAGATGATTAAAGGGACTCAAATGATTTAAACATCCCATTTCCCATTTCAAGACGTCCATGACCCTGTAAGACAAGATCTGGGAGATTAATTATTGCAGATACTGTTGTCAGCAAATTATGCCTCTTTCTCTGTTGTCCCTGATCAGATCATGATAATTACATTTACGCTTTGAAATGACTGAGGTAGTAATGAGGAGCTCTTGGTCTGCAGTTTGTTTGTGACAGGAAGCTGCCAGCCTGTACTACTGAAGTTTGCATTGCTCTGGTTTGACATGCAGTGCTTGTGGTACCATTTCCCTTCCCAAACCAGGGGAGCATGACTCATGGCATCAGGTGCATGGTTTATGAATCCATAATTCCCTCTATGGAACATTCTTTCAGGGTGGTTTAGGACTTGCTAGGCTGTGATCATTCCTACCAGCAAATCGGTGTTCCTGGGATGTTCACTGCAGGTTAATGTCAGAAAAACATTTTATCCCTCAAATAACAGCCTCTACATGGTTTAAAAACTTTTCTCCATAATGAAAAAGCTATCAGTGAAAAAGTGGAAGCGTTAGGCCTCTTTCTTAACAGAAATACTTGGAACATTTCCACTAAAAACATTCCCTAAGAAAATGAACATTTTCATTCCAGCCCTCTGATAAGCACATTTTGCACAGACAGTACTTCTCATTTCCTACTCGCTTTATGACCAGTCCTGGGTCTGACTCATTCCAGTCCACCCCACCTGGCCACTGGTTTCTGGTAAGAAAACAAGCTGATAGATATGGGAATGGCTAATTTTTCTCTCCAGAGGACAGAGGTCTCTTGTTCTTTGCTGTGGTTGTGTTTTTGCTGCTTTTTATTGAAACATAAATAGCCTTGAACACAGCTCTGCACTCCTGGAGGCTGACAACCGACTGTAGAGGGACAATGTCATTGTTTCTTCACAGGGAATTGAGCAGACACCTCGCAGCTGGAGCAGGGAGGAGGATACAGGGCTATGTGTGAGCATGGACAGCTCAGCCATCTCTGCTGCTAGGTCTGAGATGGAGTTCTGGCAGGAGAGCAGGAATGCATGACTAAAGAGAAGGAAGCTGTATCAGATAAAAGGCCAGGCGTGGGAAGAGATGGCAATAGAGAGGGTGCTGGGTGAGGAGACCGCCCCTGCCTTCTCCTGCCTGCCACAGAACCCCCTGTGCTCCCCGGGGAAGCAGGGGCAGGGCTGCCCCCTCCTCCCCATCTTGTGTGTGGAGGCAGCAGATTGGTTTCCCTCCTGGTGCTTCCTCGAGCAGCTCTCATGTGGCAGCCTGCCTCGTGCAAATGAGCTGAGCTGCAGCTGGGCAACCAAAAGAGGTCCCAGTTTCCTCTGACAGACCAGATCTGGCTTGCAGGTGGCCTCACCGAGTGCCAGCATGCTGGAAACTGCTACCAGGAGCAGGGTGGCAGCCGGAGCTCGCTGGACCTGCAGTAGCAGCTCCGTTATCCGGCGCCTTGGAGCCAGCTCTGCTCCTCTCAGTTCCCAGGCACTGTGACATATGCTGTCTTAATGCCTCTGGCAAATTGGAATCAGCTTGGCTTTTTCAAAAGCCCTTTCATACAAAGGGCTGACATTTTCTGTGCTTTATTCTGGAGCTGGTTTAGGTTGTTAAAAATTATACCCAGTGGGTAGGAGCTGCCATACCTCCAATTGCTTGTGTGGCTACTCTGTATTTTATGACTCTCTTTTTTTAAATTTAATGTTGGTGTAAGAAGAGGGGAACATTGTTTTGAAACAAGTCTGTAACAAGACTGTAACAAGACATTGAAATAGATCTGGAAAAGTGCAAGTGGTAAATACCTGTCAGAAGAACAAACCACCATGGCACCTCAAGGACAAGGCCTCCAGCTGTTCAGTTATCCCGCCTGGATCATGGGCTCCAACTGTAATTTCTGTTTCACTAGCTAAATTCTAAACGTTTTTTATAATGGCTTTTGAAAAATGCATATTTATTCTCTCTCTGCCATTCCCCATTAGCTCTAAATGCCTTTCAGTGAGGGTCACTCTCAAGTGCACTTGTCTTTCCAAAGCCATGCACAGTGCTGCATCAGGACACTGAACAGTGGGGAGGAAAGCAGGGGACAGGCACCCAGGATGGACCCGAGTCCACTCACAGTGCTGAGCCCAAACGGAGCAAACAGTGGGAGCAGCAAAGCTCTCCTGTGCTGTCAGTACACACAGAGGCACAGACACACACCCCAACAGCAAGTGCCCTGCAGCTCTTCATACTCATCTTCCAACATACCCCAGGAATGTAGGATGTGCTGCCTGCCTCCTCCTTGGATCTTCATCCAGCATTTTTTCTCTCACTTAGTGGAGCAACTCCTCTTCATGTACCTTGCAGCAAGGCTGGTGTGGTTCACAGCAGAGAAACCAAGCAAGGCTGTGGAAAGGGATGTGAGGGAAAAGTGTGAATGGAACCCTCTGGCAAGTCAGGACAGGTGTATTAACAGGGTTCCAAAGGGACATAGATTGGAGCAGTGGTAGAAATAGAGTGGAGCTGGGAGAAGCTGCATTGGGCTGGGAAGTGGGGTTTGCACTAGAAGCTGAATCATTTTTCACTGGACGTGGCATTGTTTCAGCCCTGTGACTGTGTGCTGGCCAGAGCACGAGGGCACAGCAGTGACTGATCCCCTCTCTTTCTGTGCCTGTTCCTGGAACACGGGGCAGTGTCAGAGCAGCACTTTCACTTCCGTTCTGCTCTTTCAACTATTTCAGACTCTCTGATTCCTTATATTGATCACAGATATTCCAGACTGCAGCTCTGCCCTTTTGGGCTGCAGGTGACCTCGGCCACAGGCTTGTTCCTGGTTTCTAGACTGGAAGAGCCTGTCAGCTGTGCCAGTCTGAGTGCCTTGTGTGGGAGGGACAGGTTGGGCTGGTGAGTGCGTGATGCTGACTCAGGTGACTTTGGAAATTTCTTTTCCTGATCACTTATGCCAAGGACTGCTCCCTGAAGTCAGCCAAATAAGTGCAGAGCTGCCCCAGAGGGACGAGTCAAAGGGAATTTGAGCTGTCCTGACTGGTGGCTGTGTTGTGGAGGACAGCACAGAGCAGTCTGGGGCTGGGCTGTGGGGCTGTCTGTGTCCTGAACACCCACAGCCTCAGCTGAAAACAGTCCTGTCCCTTCCCTGGGCCAGGGAGGCTGTGCCACAGGCTCCTCAAACTCCTTCCCTATGAGATGTAATGTGGAAAATCCCCTTCCCCACCTACCTGCACCACAGACTCCCCTAATCGTGGCTCCCTGCCGCCATGTCCCCTCCCAGTGTCCCTCTGTCTTGCTTGCAGGGAAGCACTCTGTCCCCGAGGGAAGGCAGCTCCTGTCATTAAGGGATTGCATCCTTGGTTTTCTCTTTGCCTTGTTCTTGCATTAGCTCAATCCCATGGGCCATGTAGAGGACCTGGAGCTAGAAAGGGCTGATTTGGTTTGTTCTTGTGTAATCTAATGGCTGCTGCCCATTTATACCATGCTCTGGAGCTTTAGTCAGTCCGCTCCTGTCCATTAGATCACCCCACTGAACTGGAGAAAATGAAACATGTCCTTTCTTTGGCAGTGGCTCTGTAAACAGTAGGAAAAGAAGAGAATTAAGCCCTTCCCAGTAGAGAGATTGCTGTAACAATTATTTACTTTGAGCAGGCATATCTATATTAATTTGCTTTGAGTTTGCTTGGTTTTCTTGATGAAGATTACAGAAGACGAGTTTTAGAGGAAAGCAAATTGCTTAATTGCCGTTCATTGCTGGGGTTATGTCTTGGCTTTCTGCATTTGCAGAGGTTTTTAATAGAAATACTAAGTTTGGGATGAACGAAATATGATTGAAAGTGTGTGTGTATCTGTGGGTATGTGTGTAAGCAGCAGCTTATATTTAAGCACATCGTTAAGTGAGTTGGTGAGGAGGGCAGAGTTGCTCCACCAGCCTACTCCTCCCTTTCACAGACATGCATGAGTGTGTATTTGCAAGGCTTTTGTTGCAATTTCCTAACGAACAGTGGGAAAGAAATAATCACATGCTGTGTCTTTCTACCTGAAACAATCCATAGGGTTGTGGCAGTTCAGTTGCATTTCTGAAGACAACAGATTCTTTGTATTTCCTCTTTTAACTTGACATTGGGAAACCTTAAATGAAATATCTTCCAGCATGTGCCAGTCTCGGTCGTGGGAGCTCTCAGCTCCACTACTCTGACACTGGAGATGAGGCAGAGTTCACTTTTTCCACGCCTGGGTCAGATCCCAGCTGCCCTTCTGGGTGTCACTCAGCCCTGACTGGCACTACCTTGGAGTTCTTCTGACTTGACTAAAAATAGGCAGTCTGGCAACCTCCTGAGAGACCCAGCTTTGCAGAAGCCTCTCAGCAAGCTCTGCAGAGCAGCAAGAGCAGGGACATTTTTGTTAAAAATCTTCAAATGGAAAGAACTACCTTAGCCTGCAGGATTTCCCCCTTCAGTGCCCAGACAAACATCTCCTGCCCCAGTCATCCCTGCCCTGCTTGGTACAATTGGGATCTTGCAGAGCTTCCTTTTCTAGGACCACGTGGCAGCTCTTGCAGCTTCAGTTCAGACTGTGCATAGCAGCTGAGCATTGGACCAGGGACCCACTGTCCTGTGGGCCTGGGACCCCTCTGTCCTGTGGCCCTGGGGCTCACCAAAGGGGTTGTCAGCACGTTCCTCACTCTGCACAAGGTTTTGTGACTGAACCTCCCTTGGTGCTGCCTCTACCCCAACAGATCAGCTCTGCAGAATGCCTAAATACATGCTTCAAGGCTTGAAAGCAAGGTGATAGGTGTCCTAGAATTACCTAACTGAAACTCTCTAAGTTTATTTTGCCCTATAAGCTGGAATAGGCCCAGATAATTTCAGCATTTCATGGTGTCATCTTCAGTTTAATACACAAATTACTTAATGTGGAGTTGTGACTGCAGGAACACACTGCTGTTTCCTGTCCTGGTCTTAGCAATATTGAATTTCCCCAGCCCTACCAGGACTCAGCTCCTCATGCCAATCACAGAGATTGGTCATTAAAAATGGGAGACAAGAAAACAAGGAGCTGTTCCTGTAAGCTGTGTGCTGCAGCTGATGGGAAAGGCAGGAAGGAGGAGATGGGCTTTGTCCTAATCAGCCAGAGATGCTGCACACTGCAGAGACAAACCCCACTGTGCTTGAGACAGGCCTGAGCCACAGCCCTTGCTGATTCTGGACCTGGAGCTGGCTGTGTCCTGGCCCAGGAGCAAACCTGACACGTTGCTGACACATTCTCCTCTCTGCCCACAGATCTCCCCGTCCCCGGGGTGGTGCCCTGTCCCAGGCTCACTGGAGGCACAGGGAAGGTTGGACAGCAGACTGGCCCCTGGGATGGAGGAAGATGTTTTTTTTGGAGTTTAGGGAAAGCTTTCAGCTCCATAGCCAGGAAAGCAGCCACGAGCCATGTGCTGTGCCAGGGCTGTGCCCTGAGCTGCCGAGGGGCTGTGGGGGCACGTCGGGCATGCCGGGGGCTGTGTGCCCAAGTGCCATAACACAGCTCTAGTGCAGCAGCACAAACACAGCCTGGGGCCCTCCAGCAGGTTCTGGGAGCACAGCAGGCACTGCTCCACTTTGACAAGCACAAGGAGTGATTAATGAGCCAGGGAAAACAGGGTGACACATGCAAATACTAGAGATCTACAGAGGAAATTCTGAGGATCAAGTCCACCTTTGTAAACAGAAATATCTCTATTATTGCAGAAGACAAGAAGGGAGCAGAGAAGCTCTGTGACTGCCCCAGACAGTCTCTAATGATACTTTCTGCAGTTTGCATCAATCCAGATTAAGCTTTGGGCTGACACAGACAGGCCTTAACTAGGCTCTCCTCCAATGGAGTCGCGTGTTCCCTGTGCCCCGCTTTCCCTGCTGCTGAGCTGGGCTCCACGCCTGACGCAGAGTATCTGCACATCCCCTTGAGCAGCTAACCCTGCTCCCCTGATTGCTCTGCCAAATGAGGCTCTGGTTTCACTGTGATCAGGAGTGCTGCATTGATGAGGACAGCCTGTGTGCGGGAGGAAGTGGGTTTGGTCTGTAACTTTAGTTGTTCCAGGCAGAAATTGGAGCAGCTCAGAGAACTGCTGAAGGAGGCATTCTTGGTCTCCCAGGGTACCTCTGCCAGTACAAGGCCACTGACATTGCCAGCCCCCGAGAACCACTGCTTCATTGTGGATTAAGCCTTAAAAACACCTCCCAATGTGGGAAACAAATCAAAGCAGAGTTGTGGGAAATGGGAAATGCCACTGTAGCAGCCTGGGATGTGCTGAGCCAGGGTGGGATGAATGGTGCACAGCAGTGCTCCTTCCACTGCTGTGCTGAGAGCAGGGAACGTGGCTCCTGGTCTCTCTTAGCCTGGAAAAGTTCACATCAGGGTCTGCAGGAGCTGCACAGTGCACAGACTGGCCCTGTTAGTGCAAACCTGGGCATTTGGCAGCCTCAGCAGTGCTCTGCAGGCAGCACTCACCAACAACTGCTGCTCCTCAGAACATCACCATAACTGTATTCTCTTTTGGAAAGAGATTTCATTGGGGCCTCCAAAGGAGAGCAGTAATTATTCTCTGCTCTCCATCTGGGGAGGAAAGCCTTGACCTCCTGGCACATGGTCAGATACTGGAAACAGTTTCCTGCCAATACAAACTTCTGAAAATTTCCCATGTCGCATGAGAGGGGAAAGGCTTTAGTATGAGATTGTGGAGTTGTTTTGGAGTCCGTTTTTTTTAGATTGCAAATACTGATTGAATATCTGAACTTTGGTGCAAATGAGGTTGAAAAAAGAGGAAGTCCTTGAGTCATACTCCAGTTTACTGGGACTCATCCATGGATAGTTGTGGACTCTTTTACACCAGCCTGAGTCTTCTCCCTGTGCCTGCTGCTCATACAAGCTGTCCCAGGGCTCTGTGGACACCACAGCACTGTAAAAAGCAGGACCTCAGTACAGCCTGGTAAACCTGGAGAATTGCTCTGGGGCAAGTGGGGACATGAGTATGGTTGAACTTGCCATGGGTCAGTCAGAGATGCCATACTTCAAGCAGATAAGGGAACAAGGTAATTGACTTTTCCAGGCTTGTGTTACCTGGAAACTTTCTCCCAGCTGGTGAGAGTCTGCAGTAACACAGAAGTGCTGGTAATTGCAATCAGCATGGTGCACATGCTGCTGAGGTGAAGCCTTCTACTTCTTGAGAAGGCGAGAGCTTGGAAGGGTTCTGGGCTTGATTGTCATTCTAGACAAGTGTATCCTGACATCCTTTCCTTTTTACTATAAATCAGAAGCAAAATGAATAAATTAGTTATTGAAGTTCCTTGTGGGCTTCATTGATGCGATTGCAGGTGGAAAAGACAGGTAACATAACCAGAGGGAATTGGTGTCAAGGCTGCTCCTTACAGACCCAGATTATGTCACCAATCAGCTGGTGAAATAAAGAGATTTCCCGCGTATATTTAGTAAATCAACATGACAATGTCATATACAATCGGAGTTAATTAGGCAAACCTTCTTGCTGTGTATAGCATATCTCATGCCTTAGAGGTAGAGAGGCTTCCGTCAATGCTGCAGCTCAGGAAGTGTCAGGGGGAGCAGGCTGGGTGCAGCTTGGTGTTGGGAGCCCCTCAGCACCCTCCTCCTCCTCCCTGGGTGCTGCTCAGGGTGAGTGGGGCTGGGCGGTTTCGTGCCAGCAGCCCTGAGCACGCAGAGCCTGGCCTGTAGCACAGGGTGCTGTTGGCAGGGACACTGCTGGGCTTTGACACAACGAGGAGACAGGAATCATTTCTGGGAAGCCTCGTGTTTCCCGTCTGATCTCGGCGCTCCCCAGGTTTCCTCAGGCTGTGACTGTGACCTGCTGTATTGCCAGAAGTCCCCTGCCTGTCCCCCAACAGCACACACTGCAGGATGTGCTCTGGCATCACTTCTGGGGTCAAGGAGGGGCACAACTGACAGGAACCCCTGCCCTGCTCGAGCTGCTCACGGCTTCCTGGCATGGCTGCAGCTCAAGGCTTTTGATCCATGAGGGCCTTTCCTCGCCCCTGGCCCGGGGAGGGGAGGCTGAGTGTAGGGCAATGGAGGGGCTTGTTCAGGGTCAGCCCTTGTCAGGGCCAGGAGCCCTGCACCATTTCCTCCTTCTGACCGTGGGACTCCCATCTGGTTTGATTCAGCTGTCAACCCCAGAGCAGAGAGTGGCAGTAACAAAAGGCTTTTTCAGACATAATCCCACTAAACGGAGACAATCCTGTTATGTTTCCAGGCGACAGGAATTGAGACTTTAGTGCCAGAGTATGAGGACTCTGCCCTAAGGGCTTTGTTTCAGGACTTAAGTCAGGTGATCTCAGGGCCAGCCTGGTCTTTGAGCCCTAAAGCAGCACAAATTGAGCCCTAAACATGTATTTTTAAACTGAGAAAAGCCCAAGAGGTGTGATAGACAATCTGGAATGGGGAGGAAACTCCAGAGCAGCATCCCAGTAAGAGGGATTAGTCTGGCCAAGACAATAGAAGCCGTGAATCTCCGAGGGGCATGGCCTGACCGTGCCAGCTGAGGGCTGGGCTGCCCTCCCCATGCCAGCTACACCAGCCTGCCAAAGTTCAAATGTCTGACAAGCATCATACTGCAGCTCCTGTATTCCCAGCCCATGTGTCCCTGATCCCCAGCAGAGGCCAGTTAATACCCAATTAACAGGACTCTTTCTAATGAACTGAGCCTTAACTGCCAGCCACTTCATCCTTTAATCTCTCCCAGCCGAGTGGAAGGGCTTGGCAGGTGTCACTTCAGGCTGGGGTGACAGGGCAGATCTGGCCTGCCAAAGCACAGCCACACGTCCCCTGTCCCCTCGCCGGGGCCTCCTCCCTGAGACAGCAAACACCGCAGGGCAGAGAGAAGGTCCCTGTTTCCATGGGCCCTGCAGCTCTGGATTTCATCTCTCCTTGTCCCTGGAGCTTCCCTGTAACTTCCCTGGCCAGGGCAGGTATCCCAGTTTATCTCAAATGGCTGTCTTGGTCGGTCACACTGTGTCAAAGCTGTTCTTCCTCCCCTGTTCCCGATTCCCTTTCGTAGCCATGCTCCGTCTGAAGGACCCAGTGCCCCTCTGTGTGCCCCGGTAGACCCTTCGTGGCATTTGGGGCCAAATGAGGCCATGGGGTAGAAGGATCACATGAATGTAATTCCTAGTGGCTAGAGACATCCCCTGCTTCTCCTGTGCCTCTCTGGCTTCAGGAAGCAGCAGCAGAAGCTGGTCGGGAGTTGTGCTGTAGCCAGTCCTGCCCTGAGCACCTGATCTACCTGGGAGGTGCCCAAAGCCTCACAAAGAGCTGGTTTTCAGTGGGGAGCCTGGGAGAGGCAGTGCTTAGCACACAGAAATGATGTTATAGCACTCAAATAATCTTAAAGATGACACCAGCTTCTGCGTGCTGGGCTAGCACAGAGATTGTTTCGTTGCATTATCGTGTTTCTTTCACCTGCAGATCTTGGCATGCATCGCATGCACTATTGCAGACACACATTGTCCCGGGGAAGGCTGAGATAGCATCAGCCCAGCTCACAAAGCCCGAAGTAGAGAGCAGGAATGCATCAAACGTTGGCTTCTGTCTCTGTCAGGAGCATGCCAGAAGCTGGGCCAAAAAGTATTTGCTTAAAGCCCCAGAACAAATGGCTGGAGCGGATCACAGATTTTGTGCCCCAGCCTTTGGGTGCTTCAGCCAAAAAAATAGCTCCATCCCCATGGGTGGGACAGGAGACAATGGGAGAAAAATACGATTTCCTAAATCATAGGGCTTCTCCAGATTTGTGGGGAATTACTGGCGCAGCTGCAGATGCTGTGGCACCAGCTGCTGGCACTCCTGGTGCTGTGACAGGCTCTAGCCTGGGCTGAATTGTGCCCTTGGCCCTGATGTGACACAGAGCCAGGCAGCTCCTGCCCTGTGACACTGCTGAGCCCCAGCCTGGCACAGAAAGGTTTGAGCTGTTCACTCACTCGTTTTCTAGAGCTGAGGAAGCAGACTGGATCCTAGAGGCTCACTGAGGATCCTGTGGGATCTATGCAAACATATTGCCAGAGCAGCTTGTGCAGCTCCCCCCAGTCTGCAGCCAGCAGTGTCGAACAGCAGAACTGAGTGTGAAACAGCTTCCCCGCAGACCCTATTAGCCTGAGCTGGAATTGCCAACATAAGGCCGGGCCCTGCAGCCCTGGAGAGATGCTTGAGCTGAGCAGTGCATCCTGTCAGAGCTTCCCAGAGCAGGAGGGAGTGAGACTCGATGAGCAGTGGCAGTGCCCTTTTTGCTCTTAGGCACAGGGCCACACTTGCCCCTTGCTTCCAAGCAAAGCCCTGGTCCCTGCCCTGTGCCAGCAGGATTCCCTGAAGGAGCAGGCTGCACTGAGGGTGTCCCTCTGCCTCTGATGGGGTGGGGCTTCTCTCTGCCTTAATTTTCTCCCAGATGAATTTCTCCTGTGCCTCTAATTAAGCTTCCTCTTTGGCTTAGGACTGTGGACAGTCTGAGCATTTGTAAATTAGCCATCCACCAGACAGGCTTTGTCCAGCTCTCAGCCCTCTAATTACTCTGCTCAGCCCCCAGAGATGAGGGATCTGCAGCAGACAGGCTGAGCGGAGCAGATCAGGTGCGACAGACCCTGCTTGGACAGCAGCCCTGGGAAACACGGTGCTGCTGCCTGGCACAAAGAATGGTGGGGACACAGCCTGAGCCGGGGCTGAGCAGAGCTCCATGCTTGCATGTTGGGAAGAAGAAAACTCTTTACTTGCATGTCTGGGCTGTGTCAGAATCCCCCAGGCCGTGTGTGCCACAGGCTGGCACAAAGTCCTGCCGAAGCGCAGAGCTGATGGCAGGTGCCCCTGGGCTGTGCCCAGCCAGCTCTGAGCTGAGTCCCTTCCTCCTTGCCAGTGTGCCACGGTGATGCTCTGATCCCAGGGAAAAGTCTGTCCCTGCCTGAGGAGGTGACCAGCAGCTGGAAGCACCAGAATAGGTGACTCCAGTTTGCTGTCTCACTGGGGCAGGACAGAACCATGAATGGATGCAATAGGCTGCAATCGCTGCAGCTTCTTCACCGGCAGAGGTTGTGCAGATCTTGCTTGAGTGTTTGGATTTGTTTCCAGAAAGTATTTCGGCAATGCAGCAATTCTGGTTTTCTGTTTTTTAAGAAACAAACATGCAGCTAGAGGAGTTGGACTCAAACTGAGCTTTGCAAGGCTAGGACTAAAGAAACTTGTCTAGCTGGGCTTGACTGGGGAGGCACTGGGAACACAGAGCCCAGTGACTGCTGCTTCAGGTGGAGGCACAGGCAGTTCTGCCCAGTGCCTGGCAGTCCCTGCCACAGATCCAACAGAGGACAGGGGCATCTTTAGGGGCAGCAGCGTGTTTGCCCTGTGCCCCCCGGGGCAGGGCAGCTGCTGCAGGATCACTCTTTATGCAAAGATTAAAAGAAAAAAATGCTCCTCTCTGAGCTTGCTGCTTTGTCTAAGTCTTGAATGATTTTCTGTCACTAGGTATCAAACTGCAGTTGAAAGGATTTCCCGTTGACATTTAGCAGTATTAAATTACAAAATAACCACAAGTCAGCCACTCAGTATGATATAAACAGTGGGATTTGACAGAGCTTTTTCTGGCCTTGGGGACCAATTTACTCATTTTTACAGTCCCAACTCCAGTCATCCACTGGTAATGCACAGCGCCTTTTGGACACCACCTATTTGGAATTAGAGACACATATGGCAGAGTGTAATTACCTATTTACTCTGCTGCTGAATCAGCAAACTAAGGCTAGTTAACATTACAGCTCATAAGCCCCTTTCATAAACATGGGTCAGTGCTGGAACTGAGCAAAATTAATTCAAAAGAAAGAAAGAATTCCTCTCAAAAGGGAAGCCAAAAAAATCGGATGATTTAACAGGGAAAAAATGGACCCTCAATGCTTTCTGTAAGGAAGAAATCTGAGGAACCCTGGCCAGGCTTCTGGGAGGAGGGGCCTGGACCATCACTTATTCCCACTGGTGTAAATCGGGAGTAGCTGTGGAAATGTCTTGCTGAAAATCTAAAATAAATGAGAGGGAAGTCAGGCACATTGGCCAGAGCTCCGGCTCAGCTCCCTGAGGAAACAGGCAGCTGGTCTGAGCTCTGGGCTCTGCATCCTGCCACCCCATGGGGTCCAGCTCCAGCCAGGCTTTGGGCTGGCTTTTGGGGCTGGGCTGTGGATCCCAATTGTTTGCCCTGAGAATTTTTTAGCCCCTTCTCATAAGCTGTGATGCTGGGGCTGGATGTGCCCAGGGCCTGGGTGAACACCCCTGGCTCCCTGGCTTGGCTTCTGCCCCCCTCCCGCAGCCCTGCCCTGCTTAACAACCAGCTGCAGAAAGAGCTTAGCAACTCCTCAAATGTTTGAAGATCAAACATTTCCTGGTGAGTAAATGCAGAGCAGCCAAGGTGGGGAACGCTGCCCGGGCAGGAACGCTGCGGAGAGGCACAGCTTGGCTGGCACAGCACAGGGGCTTCCCCAGCCTGCAGCTACGGAGAGTCCCAGCCTGGGGCACCCGGAGAGCCCCAGAGAGCCCCAGAGCGCCCGGAGAGCCCCAGAGCACCCAGAGAGCCCCAGAACACCCAGAGAGCCCCAGAACACCCAGAGAGCCCCAGAGCGCCCGGAGAGCCCCAGAGTGCACAGAGAGCCCCAGAG
>VZTB01004456.1:560545-574254 GCA_013397245.1 Thryothorus ludovicianus
GAGAGCCCCAGAGCACCCAGAGAGCCCCAGAGCACCCAGAGAGCCCCAGAGCGCCCAGAGAGCCCCAGAGCACCCAGAGAGCCCCAGAGCACCCAGAGAGCCCCAGAGCACCTGGACAGCCCCAGAACACCCAGAGAGCCCCAGCCTGCAGTGCTCCACCAGCTGCAGAAATGGCACTGATGGCATGTGGAGGAAAGGGTTAACTCCCACCAGTAGCAGCTGCTCCCAGCAAAGAGCAAGGAGCAGTGTCCTGCCCTCTGGGCAGACCAGCCAAGGGGAATCTATCCCTTGGGTAACTGGATCTCCCAACCCTGTGTCTCAAGGGCATTGGGGGCTGTTCTGCTCCTGTTAAGGGGTCCATGCCTGGCACTCCGGGGAATTTCAGCACCCATCCACTCTTGGTTGCAGGATGTGATGGATTCTGTCTTAATCCAGGCACTGGCATGTGGGTAGGGGCGTTGTGTCTTTGTTCCTGGGGTTTGCAGTCTCTGAATACATAACAGCAGAGCTCTGTGGGACATGACTGGGGATGTTGTGGAGCAGAAAAATGTCCCTGTCAGCCTGGGGTGTGGGAGAGGTGCTCCAGGGCTCAGTAAAGTTTGCCAAGTTGCAGTGTGACATGTGTCAGGCTGGTGGCTGAGGAGTGGGGAAAGGTGACCCTTGGGAGGGCAGGGACTCTGTAAGGGCAGTGTGAGCCCCTGGTTCCTCTGGTCACTGCAGCGGCGTGCAGGGCTTGGCAGCAGTGAGGCCGGTCAAGGGCAGGGGAAGGAGGCGGCTTCCCCTCCTCTCCAGATGTGCCAAACAGGCAAAATAATAGGAATCTAAGCTGCCAGCAGAAAAGTGAGAGACGCTTCTGGAAAGCACCGTCTAAAGCTGTAGGAACATGTTTCTCCTCCCCCTGACTTTCAGAGCTTTGCAGTGATTAAGACACACCACTGCCAGGACTCCTCTGAAAAGCTGCTCTCAGGTGCTTTCCCTGTGGGACAGGGTGAGGTACAGGACTGGGATCTGGAGGAGAGGAGGTGTTGGTCCCTGGCTCCATCCACAGCTCATCCTGGCTCAGGTGTCTCTGCCAGCCGGACCGTGCCCTGTGGGCCCTGGTGTGGAAAGCTGTGAGTGAGCTGTGCTGTTCACAGGGCGGGTGGTGGCACGTTGCTACCCCAGTCTAATTTGAGTCTCACCTGGCTCCTGCTATTCCAAAATGGAAAGGAGCCATTTCCATTTCCTCCCTCTGCATTAAATTTGCCATGGTGACCAGTCACTGCTGCTGACAGAAGGAGGGAACTGAGGTCCTTGGCTGAGCTTGGGAACCTCAGGGGCCACAGCTGACAGGGAAGGGAGCAGCACAGCAGGGTGGGCACAGCCACCCCATGTCTTTCCCCTGACAAACCTCATGATCTGCACAGAGGAGTTCCCAGTTCTACCCAGCCCCAGGTTTGTACAGCTGTAATATGGGGACAGCAGTGGCCAGCTGCACTGCAGGGCTACAGATGCTCATGTTTAACTTGTACTTTTAAGTGCTTCAGGGAAAGACATTACTGTGAAGTGAGTGTGGCATCCTGGAGCAGGGTCCTGCCACCAGCACCACTGGAGCAGGAGCAGCCACCAGCTCCTGCAGGTGTACCCACTGTGCTCCTTCTCTTTTCATTTCTGCTCTTCAAAGGGCTGGGCATCTCCCAGGTGGCTGTGTGGGGAGCTGGGATTTAAACTCATTAGCTTTGTGCAGCCTGCAGCCTGCACTTACATCTGCAGCATGTGGGGAAACAGTTTTTTGTCTTGGTTTGGTTTGGTTTGGTTTGACACCAAAGAGAGAAAATGCCAAGCACTTGGGAAGACCAGCTTGTTCTGGGTGAGGTGGTGCCCAGTAGGAGCAGCAGTGCTTTGAGGTAGCTGGTGAAACTCTTCCAGGGAACAGGACCTGTCCCTCTCACTGAGCTGAGGCCTCATTTGCAAGGAGGGAATATTCTGGGGACCTTCTCTGTGGCTGCTGAGTGGACCTCTCCTGCCCAATGTGTGTGCAAGGTAAACCCCATGGTTCATCTCCAGTTGTGGAGGCCTTGTTTGGTACAAGCAGAAAATAACACAAAATTTCTTCCTTTTTGGCCCATCCTCCCTGCACAGGGGCTGTGTGGAGGAGGAAGAGGCTCAGACTATAAAGCTGAGCGGCAGGACTTGCACGTCTTAGTCTTCCCTCTGCTAATATTCTCTCTGCTAACATGGATTTTTTACTTGAAATATTTGTTTCTCAATCTGTAAAACAGAGATGGAAACTAGAAGCCTCACAGGAATATTCTACACACTTCAGATGGAGTTTGTCTCATCTGAATTCACATCTCCCTGCCTCGTCCTCCCAGGCCTCTATCTTTTCCTTTCTCTGTGATTTCAGATAGTCTCATAAATCTTGTTCCAGGCCTAAATTAAATGACTGCTCAGAAGTCAAATCCCATCTGTGGCATGCCCTGTGACCTGGCAATCTTCCTTTCCATCGCTTCGAGCTGGCAACATCCCAGGGTCTCAGGGAAGTTCTGCAGAAGGATTGTCAGGCTCCTGGGATTTAGTGTAGATCAGTATTTCCATCCCCAAAACCTGTTTTGGGGGGAAGGGAGAGAGGAAAGCAGTTTGATGCAGAGTTCTAAATTGGCCATGTAAAGTCCATACACTTACACTGTGAAGCGGTCTGTTTTATATTGGAATTTGTTGGATCCTCTTAAAGGCTGTGGAGACTTAACTACAAGAAGTCCCGTTTCTCCCACACTTGCTTTCCCTGGGTTCTGTGTTCTCTGAGCATCCTGGCCTGGCGTGTGCCACAGCTGCTGGCAGTGGTGGGGAAGGGGCTGCAGTTTGAAATCTTGAAACTGTGAGAAGTCTGATTTTTATCTCAAATGAGCATTTTTAGCTTAATTTAATACCAGCACTCTGAAGTGTCTGGGCACTGCACAAAATGTCCTAAAGAATGCAGAGGAACAGAAATAACAACAGGAAGCTGTTACAAAAGCAGCAGGAGATGTGATTGCAGCAGGGCAGGATCAGGCTCCGGCCCCGCTGCACCGCAGTAGGGGTGCCAGCAGCATCCCACAGAGGGAGACAGAGTTGGGACCCACTCCAGGACTTTTCCATGGGAATCCAGCAAGTCCTATTTTCTGATGAAGCTGAAGTTGGCAGCACATGTAACCAAGCCAAGGAGTTCACTCCAGAACATGGTGATTTTTAATAAAGTCACAATTGCTGCTCTGTGCTAAATGAGTCATTTTAAAGTCAGCCCCTCATAAAACAATCGCTTCCCAGATCCTGCTTCCTTCTATACATGTCTCACCAGCACAGCATACTTTTATGGCATAAACACCACCTTCACTTATATTGCTGCTCAACAGTTCCTGCTTGTTCCCAGCGTTTCTCAGCAGTGAAATCCAGGCCGTGCACAATGCCAGGGAACAGCGTGCTCGCAGGAAGGGCCGGCAGCATCTCACATCCAAACCCAGCGGCGAGAGCCACTGTTCCAGTGACAAGTGCCCTGATGTGTGCGTGTGACACCGCCCTGCTGGGCACAACGGGTGCCCTGTTCCCTGGGGCCCGGGGGCCGGACCGTGCCCTCCCGGCCGTGGGCACGCAGGGCTCAGCACGGACACTCGTCTCATCGCTTTCTAGTCCACTGATCTTTTACAAACTTTGGCAAACTGAATTCAGTGTTGGAGCCTCCTTCAACTGCCTGCCAAATTACATAAAATTATTTAAAATTGGCCAGTGAGCTAAAAAGATGGGGGTGGAGGAGGTGGGGGAGATGACAGATGGATGGTGTGAATGCAGGAGTCTTGCGTCCTTAGGAAGCCAGGCTTAAAACATTCAGGAAACTGAAGAGGTTTCTGATCCATGAGCTCTTTTGTTCTGAGGCACTAATCTACCCAACCAACCAAGCTGTTGAAGTGCAGGGTGATTTAGTTTACTTTGTTTATTTGCTTTTTGGGGAATTGTGGGCCGAAACGATGGCTGAGAGTATGGCACGTCTCGCGTTATTGACTGCGGATCGCAACCTCGTAAAACAGCATTTTTGTAAAATACACTGCTAGCATTCGTAACCTGAACGCAAACTGCCAAACACACGTTCACACAACTCTGGTATTTGGTTTAATATGTATATATTTTCTTTTACAATTTGGACCTAATGAAAAACATGTGGTTTGTGCAGAGCAAAAGGAATAATAGAACTTTGTGCCGGCTGCGTCGGTTCCTGCTGGGCATTACCGACCGCGTGTGCTCTCTTGCTGGCTTGTGACTCCAGATACTGCGGAATGACTTGAACATGTTCCTCATCCCCACCCAAACCTGATCACTGCGGTTTTCAAAAACGCTGTTGTCTTGGCAACCTTCCAGATTCTTTCTGGGCATTTAAATCTTGGCTGAAAGGAGTGGAGCAAAAGCACGTTCCAAGTGCTTTCCCAGGCCTCTAGCACAACACCTGACTGCAACGCCGCTTTCTTCCCGATACTCGGTCGCTTCAGTTGTCTTTGCTCTTCTTTCAGCAGCAGTGGCACCCCTGTGGTACCTCCCTGTTTCCTTCCGAATTAAAAGCAAGCTCCATATCTGCCCAGCATTTGAGCCAGGGGCACCAAAACATTTTTATTCTGTGGTTATTCACATCTGAGAACTGCAAACAGCGAGGACAGCGATGCTTCACAGGGTCTCCAGAGAGCTGAGTCAGCACTTTCAACTTCCTGAGTGGTACAGACTTAAGAGGGCATGAAACAGGGCTGCTGCTTTAGAAATGGCACAGAAACCCTACGAATGCAGAAAACTGCTCAAAGAAATGTAAATTTGAATGAGAGCCATTGAAACATACAGGAAAATCCTTCATTGTGAATGTAAATTTAAACAAAATCGTCTACCTCCTGCCTTCCCACACAAAGGAAACCTGCTGCCTCTTCCCTAGGAGAGTGTTTTACCAAGCTCATATGAAACTCTTTTTACAACATCCCTTTGTCTCTCTTGGAACCTGACCAAGAACTATAAGCCTTTAAAGAGAGCTTTTTGCTTGTTCAGGCCCAAGGGGAGTAGCTGAGTATAAATAATAGATTGGCCTCTTCTGTCTTCAGTGTTTCTGTTCTGCTGCTCCTCACAGACACAACCTGGGAAAGGTGTGGCGGTGCCTGCAGCAACACGACAGCAGTTATCTGGTCTCCCTCGAAGGAGCACGATGATAAAGTGAGAAACAGCTGACCCGACCAGGGCTGGTATGTGCAGCCCAGCGGACGTGACGTTCCAATTTTGGAAAACTGCAACTGGGGAGGCTCGCTCACTCACTGGACCCTGCTGCTGTTTTCCATACAGGGAGCCTTGGGAGAGCAATGTCTTATCTGCTCAGCAGAATCAGCCCCTTACCCAGGCAGCTAGCTGATGGTCAACAATTAATACCTTTGGAGCATACACCCACCTAGGCAGAGAAAAGTGTTAGGGCTTTGCAATATACAGGCAGGCAAGATTTTCCAAGGTGAACAGCTCTACCACATCATCCTCGAAAGCCACCGTTGTCCCTTGTTTTCAGTTTTGCCATTTCTCATGTCACCCTTGCCTGTGAGCAGGAGTGTTGTAGCCCCAGGGGTCTGAGCTGCCCTGCTTTTCACCCCCCTAACTCCCACCCAGCCCTTTCTTCTCCTTTATCTTGTGCCTTGTCTACTGTAAAAACCCACCTCCTCACCTTTCCTAACAGCTACCCTTTAACAGTTGTCTCCTCTCCCCCAGTGTCAAATCCTGCCTTGAATTGTCAAGTTTGGCACTGGCAGTTGGTGAGAACCCCAGGTCCCCCCCGCTCCTTCTCCACTGCCGTGGGTTATAGGGAAAGGAGGTAGGTGCTGTTGTATAGTTCCAAAAGGAAAGTCTGTATTTATCTCTTGGCAAGCAGAATTAGGAACTTGAGGGAGAGTATACAGGCTTCTGCTTTCTCCTACTCCTCAGTTCCCTTCTTGGTCTCTCTGGGCAGATTAAGGCTTTTGTGCTGTTTTTACCAAGGTCAGCAATCTATTCTTTTGTATTCGCTGTTCTCCACTCAATTAGTTGAGGGCATTTAACATGGATTTTTCATATTTGCATCGCAAATTCTAAATGATCCATGGAAGGCAGCTGTTCAGAAACTTCTGAATTCATTATCCCCAGCGTCTCGGAAGAAACTTTGCCAGCCATTTGACTGGGGCCCTGTGTAGTCAGTATGATAGGAAACTGTCAGTCATTTGTAGTGTGCATTGAAGAATTAATGTGATGCTGTGGCATCTGGTTTCCATTTCCCATTCCCTGCAGCCTCTCCTTTACCTGGCTTGCCGTTTACTAATAGTTGTGCTGACCGATCCGAAGCTGGAGAGCTGTGCAGCAGCACCCCATGGCCTTTGTCAGCAGGGTCACCACAGTCCTCCCACCTGTCCCTGCTGTGCATCCGCCCGTGCACCTGGAGAGCGGCCCAGAGCAGCCTCCCCACTCCCAGGGCACGGGCTGGCACCGGGCACAGTGCAGCTGCACACTGCTCCTTGTGTTCTGCTGTGTGTCACACACGTGTGCAAACACACCCAGAGCTCCCAGCTCTGCCTTTCCCCGCCTGTCTCAGCTGCATTCCTTGCTGCAGGAACAGCATGGCTGATAGCCAGAGCCTGCTCTAGCTGTCTCCGATTTTTCCTTCCTTCATTCCTTCCGTCCTTCCTTCCTTGGGCTGGCTGGGTGTGACGGGCTGAGCGCGGTTGTGTATTGCTTTTGTTTCCCGTGTAATCAGATCTCTTTCCCTGACATTATGCAGCTCAGCACAAGTGCTCCAGGTGGGATGAATCCAGTTCAGCGCCCTCCTCCCACCCTTGGCTGCTCCTGTCACTAATGAACTGCAAACAACCGTGTTGCCCATGTTCAACCTTCACCCTGGCCGATGCAGCCATCATCTAAATATAGGCCATAATTATTCCGCTGGCGTCTGTTGGCCCATTGACAGAACTGACAGTGGCAGAGGTCAGGAGACCCTTTGCACCTTTAAGATATTAACCATTAATTAACCATTTCCCTGCCGCTGATTGTTACAGTCTCCGTAACACCCAGTAAATGTCGGGTTTGTTCTTTGGCTGTTCCAAAGCTGTTCCTTAGCCTGCTCCCTTCCTGTACCACCGAATGCTGATTATTTTCTTCCCTCTAATTGGGACACTTGGTTTGTTTATCTGGTTGTGCAATCAAAATGTGAACCCAGGATGCTCTTTTCCAGCCAATGACCTGCGTCTCCCCCAGATGCAAATCCCAGTGCCTGTGAAAATGAGAGCAGGAATCGATCTCTTGGCCAATGCAGTTTCCATGTTGGAAGCAGAGGCACTGACTTTCCATATTATTATTATTTTTATAGCCGTGTGGAACAAACAGTCGAATATGGTGCTGTGAGAGTGAACAGTGGAGGGAGAAACTAATTTGTGCTGTAAGTAATTTGATCACAAATCATTTAAAGAATGTAAATTGTAGGGGAGAGATGTCACTCCTGGCAGGAGGTCGCCTGTGTCACCTGTCAGACAGTCCCCAGTGACGATCATGAAAATTTCTTTGTGGGATTATTAATAAATAAACATAATGCTCTGCATTTCTGCAGCACCTTTCAGTGCAGGAACAGAAAGCACTTCAACTTTAAGAACTGCGCTCTGCAATTATTTTAACTTCCTTTCAAAATACTATTTTAAAGGTTAAATTTGTAATTGGTTTGAATGTTTGATTATTGCCACCATAAGATGGTAGTATATTTAAATTACATTATTTCAACCTCCACCCCAGCTCATTTTGAGGTAAAGTGCAATCTCCACTTGACATCTTGATAAATTAAGTGAAGTGACAAGTTCTGAGACATACTTTAAATATTTGCAGTGCAGTAGCTCTTGGAAAGCATAACAGCGATCAGGAATCCAATGTGCTCCTACAACAGACAAAATTTTTGTCCCACAGAATTTATAGTTTAGTTCAAAACTCCAAACAGCAGTCGAAGAGGAAGAAGGCTGGCGGTTGAAATGGCTGTGGGCTGTGCCACAGCACACAGGACACAGGTTATGATGGTGAAGTTGTTGTGCTGTCAGTCAGCGTGCTGTGATGTATTGCTGCTCTGCCCAAGGATGGTGCCTCTGCACCTGGGCGTGTGCATCCCCAGAACTGTCCACAAGCTGCAGGAATACCTGGAGCAGGCAAAGGAAAGATGGAAGAAGGGCTGTTGATGTTGTGTGATCCCTGTGTGTTCTGCCACCATTTTTCATTTGCATTCTTTTGTCTCTGTGGATCCATATGATTAGTCTGAAATGTAAAACCACCCGCAGCTTTATCTGGGCAGGAGTCTCCTTTTGTCCTGTGTTTTTTGCAAAACACCAAGCACAGCTTGGGTCCTGACTCATGGGTAGGACCCCAAAATACTTCAGTTACCAATCTGTCCTGCTGCCATTAAAGTTTATAGCAAAATTCATCCCCTTTCCCTAGCTGTGAAATGATACAGCATTAGTGCTATGAACCAATCTTCAGAGCGAAGAAAGAGAACAAATCACAAGAAAAGTATTACCCAGAATAGATTCCTCAGAAACGATTCCCCATGCAAGGGGCTGGGAATGGGAAGGTGCATGCCTGCAGTGTCTGGCAGGGTCACCCTCGTAACATCTGGCTGTGAAAGCTGGGGAGCTGTGCCAGCTCCTTTGGAATAACAAGGCGAGCTCACGAAGACAGAGCTGTGCATTCCTGTGAAACTCGCCCGGAACACTTGGAAAGGGTCACCAGGAGGAATGTCAGTGAAAACAGGGGAAGGGCCTAGGACTGTTAAAGCCAGAGCTGCTCAATCTGGCTTCAATTGCCTTTCCCCTTCTTTTTTCTCTATTTCTTTCTTGTCTCCTCTTCTCTGGCTGCTCCAGGGGAGGCATTTGAGCCTCACTAATGACCAGGGACAATATGTAAACTATATAAACTATATAAACAGGGATCAACTTAAGGCAGTTCATTAAGAAAACAGGGAGACAGAGCAATAGAGCTTGTGTCTTGCTTACACAGCAATGAAGTAGTTAGAAGGGTTTATCTTCACTATCAGCTTAACATATGGTTTGAGTTCACACCTGAGCCCAGGCTCTGCAGTTATCCTGCAGCTCTGTGGCTCCAGCCCAGTGAGCCACATTCACACCCTGCCCAAGGTGAGAGGGAGGCACCTGAATGAAGGTGCTCCACTGCCCAGCACCAAGGGCAGGCTGAGCTCTAACACCAGTGGTTAGTGGCAGCTCCAGACCCGCACAGCTGGAGCAGAGGGACAGCTCCAGGGACAGAGCTGCAGAAAGGAAAACGCAAGAGTCAATATTCATCCATATATTCATGATCTGTAGGCTTGGGTGCTGTGATGCTCATTATCCAGGCATGACCTTAAAAACTGCACTTGATTGAGAACACGGCAGCCCATCTGCTTGGCAACACAGGCTGCTGGGGGCCTCACCCCAGCACGCTGCTCCCTGCTCTGCTTCTCTGCTCCGCTGGAATACAGATTCCAGGGCACAGGCTTCATCTCCAAACCCTTTGAGGCCAAGACAAAGCATCCACAACTCTTTCTCTCTCAAGAGCACAGGGAGTGCTACCTGTGTGTGCAGGACACAGAGCTTCCTCTGTGTCCCAGATCCAGCTCTGTACAGCAAACTTCCTCCTCCTCCTCGCCCCAAAATGAGCAGCAACCACAAGACTGGGTGCTTGAAAAACTCCATCTTCCATTTTTCCTTCCACAGGAGCAGCAATAACAGCTGCCCCACAGCCCCTGTGAGGCAAGGTGAGCTCACACTGGCAGCTCTCTGCAGCTGGGGAGGTGCAGGTACCATCCAGCAGCCTGGCTGTGACAAGGACAGTGTGCTAAGGCCAAGGTGTTTCCTCCACTGGGATGGAACACCTCTCCCAGCTGTCCTGTCTATGCAGGACAACGAGAAAATTCATGAATGAAAATGCACCATTTCCTGCTCTATGAAAAGAGCACAACATGCCTCTTCCCCTTTTTCTGCACTGCCCCACCCTGGTTTCAACTGACCAAAGAAATGAATGAGAACTGTCTGCTGCCACTTCATCATTTCAAACACACAGCCACCAGAAAAAAGGAAGCAATGTTCAGCGTTCTGTCCATGTGAAAAATCCTTCTGCTCCTTCCTCCAGACACCTTCCTGAGCCTGTTTTTGAGCATCCCTTCTTCTTTAAAAGAAAACGTGTCTTTCTTCTAAGCAATTAAACTCTATAAAAAAGGCCATTTTCCCCATCATACTTTCCCATCTCCCCTTTCCTGGATGGCAATCACATCCTCCAGATCTCACGCTGAGAAGGATATTCTGCCACTGGTCACATCTGGTTCCCTGATGAGATCCGCAGGCGGCCGGGCTGGAGCGCTTTCGGAGTCACGTGGTGCTCTGGTTCCTTATCTTCCCCAAGACCAACGCTTTTTAATCTCCCTTGATTCTGTTTCTCTCCTTTCCGAGCACGCTTATCAGTTTGAGACTAAACTGCTGCGCAAATGCTCATGAGATCAATCTACAGATCTTAAATATGGTACAAAAGAGGTGTTTCTGTGAGCAATCTGTTGGAGAGATTTTGTGCTGCCTTTTCGCCTCGTTCCACGCTGGTATGCATTCCTTCAGCATTAATGCTTCCTCTGGGACCCAACCTTATGGAAATCTGAGCCGGAGCGTGCAGGCTGCAGCCGCTCTGTGGAACTCAGCCTGCGTGGAGGGAGCTGCAGCCCTGCCTGTGGAAAGAGGAATCCACAGCCTGGCCTCTCCAGCTACTGCTGGAACATTGACTCTCCTTAAACTCTACAATTTACATTTGAAGAAGGTTATTTTGGGTTTGTGGTTTTTTGCTTGGTTGGTTGGTTTTTTGTGTCGCTTTTCCTCCCCTGAAAAATAACTTCCAGCAGTCTGCTCACCGTGTGCTATTAGGAATGGAAAATAAATAAGTCAATAGGCATATATTAAGTCAGTAAAGCCAGGAATTTATCGATAATGGACTGAGGATGAAGGATACAGTGACAGTTGCATTTAGCTCTCAGAATAAAGCAAATCAATCGAATTGACTGTATGTTGATTTAAAATCCTTAAAGATTTGGGTCAAGATTATTCTAGTTTTCCCAAAACAGGCCTGTGAATCTCCCTACCCACAAGTAACACAGGAATGCTGCTGGTTTAATGTTCTCAGCCCCTGATATTCCAGTGCTCCCTTGCTGTGCTTGGCTCTGTTGGATCAATCACCACGGAGTGGCCTCACTCCCAGTGGGTCAGGGCTGCAGCATTGGGCTGTAAACAGAGAGGAGGCCGTGGGTGCTCTACAACCGTGTGAGTATTGGCTATAAATGCTTTAGCGGCATGAAAACCTGTATCTTTGCATTTTAAGTTAAAACATAAGTTATTTAAAATACTTTTATTTAGGTAATTCTCCTTTCCTTACAGACTTACAGTAAGTACCAAGAATTCCTTTGGACATGAATCAGTGAGGTTTTAAGAACTGTAGATGAAGATGTACGTCAGCCGTCCTTGAACTGTATAAAAGAATTAATGGATGAAATGAAATGGTTAGCTGGGATCTGTGAATGATGCAACCCTCATTTAGATGTGTGTGTATAAAATACATTTTTTACACTCCAGGAGGCTTGATCTGTGGCTGCTCTTACAGACCCTGAAACACAGAAGAAGTAAAGTAAACATCTGAAAGTTCTCACTTCAGGGGTTGTTTGAAAGAGAATTTCACACAGAACTGTAGCACAGATATGAACAAAAGTCTATTTCTGTCAAGACTTAATTGAGGAAATTTAATTTTCTTTCCTAACTGAATTGCTGTTGATAATTTAAATTAATTATGTCTGGTCTGTCTAATTTAGCCATGAAAAACCTGGATCTTGGAACTGTGCACAAGAATGTAGCAGATTTTTAAAAACAGCTTTTCTGAATAGAAAGACAGTAACGTATGGCAGCCTAACAATAGATATTTTTTGGTTGTTGTTTTGATATAAAGCACTTAAGTTCTTCCACCTCAATCCACTGACATTCTCATTTTAAGAGAAAGAAATGCATTTTTGCAAATGGTACATCAACAGACTTTGGGAAAATTGAGTTTGGAGAAAAAAAATTGAATTAATTTTGTTTCTCTAAGCACTTTCCCATGTTTCAGATTTTGTACTGATAGATTGATGATATGATTTGCTTTAAAACCAGGTGGCCTCTTAGTTTCCATCTGTTGTGTCTATTGCTCTGTCTCTAGTGAGAAGCATTGCAGAGCTGTGCAGGCATCTGCACCCCGGAGAGAAACTCTGCGCCACCAGAAATGCTCCAGGAGAGAGAATCCACTTCCACTGTCCCCTAAATGTATCAGAAACTCAGGCCCCTGGATCTCGTTTATATTCACTCAAACTGAACACAGTGAATTTCTATTAGCTAGGTGTAAACAGCTTTATAACAAAACCAAAACCGAGTGACATTTCCAGAAGAAACAGTTCAAATCTTCCCAAACCACAGTTTCTGGTCTCTCTGGATGCTGGAGGTGGCACTGCTTTAGCAAGAAGGTTTTCCTAAAAGGATGAGTTTCTATGGACAAAAGACATTTGAGCAAAGACCTGCCGTCATGTTTCAGGTTCTGTAAAACACAGGATTATTTTGAAGTACACAAGTGGAGTCTGCTGGAAAAAGTGACTTATTTGAACCGAAATGTCTTGGGCAGCAGGTTCCCCGCAGCTCTGGTGTAGGTGTAGGTGATGCAATCAGTCAAGAGAGAGGGGACAGAGCAGCGACTCTTCCCGAGGGCATTTCCTTGGAAGCTGCGTGCTCGGGACCTGGGGCAGGGAATGCGGAGTGGGGCCTTTCCCGCCGCTCCCAGGGATCGTGCCCGTCCCATCCCCGGCGCTGCGGGGCAGGGCGGCACCGTGTGCCACCGTCGGCTCCGCACAGCTGCAGCACAGCTGGAGGCGCTGGCACACAGCGAGGCCGGGCTCGGACACCGCGCTGGGACCGCAGTCCTGTCCCGAGGGACACGGCTCCCCCCGGAGCACCGCGCTGACCTTCCCCTTCCCGCCGGGGCTGGCTCCGTGCGCGCCGCTACGGCACTTCAGCTGCCTCACAGGGGCGATTAAAAATTTAAAAAAGCCTTTCGAAGTAGTGTTTTAACTAGCAAAGGGCTGCGTGGAAATGGTTACGGCGGCAAAGGTGCTTTTGCTGGCACAGCGCGTTCCATTTGTGAGCTGCTCTAGGGCTCGCTGTGCTGTGCCAGCGCTGGGAGTTTCCAGTCGTACCGGCAAACATCCCCACACGAGTTTCACACACCTGACAACAGCTGACAAAACAGGAGCCATTGCCTCGGTCCCCAGCCCCGGCGCCGCACGGGGACCATTGCTGAGCCTCGCTCGTTTGGTTTGCGTTTATTGCCAAGTTACTGTTCACTTGTGAAAAAAACCTGTTGAATTTTAAGTTCAAACTCAATTCATGTCGAGTACTCATACACGTCTTAATTTGCGGATTGAGGATTTTCTGTCCCAAAAGCCGGAGAGATTTCGGAGCCAAACCCGTTCAGGCCGGTTCGTGCAGGAACTCGGCTGCGCCACACTCCAGGCTCGGGGCTGCGAAACGCCAGGGCCGGACCCGCGGCGGGATCGCGCCGCGAGCCGAGCGGCCCCGGCGGGAGGGGATCCCGGGCCCGGGGAGCCGTGGCGGGGGGAGCCGCGGGTGCCCGTTCCGAGCCGG
>VZTB01004456.1:574563-598527 GCA_013397245.1 Thryothorus ludovicianus
GGGTCAGCCCCGCTGCCGCCGGACGGGCGGAGCGGCGGCCTTGCGACTTGAGCAAAGTTGAGGCTGCGGTACCGACGCGAGCGTTTGCGCGCCTCGGTGTCGCTCGGAAGGTCTGGGGAGGTTTGGGGGGGTTTCCATTTTAGCAGCTGTGCTCCGAGCACACGTGCCCCGGAGGAGCCGTTCCCGGGGTGTGCTCGGTTGTCTCCGCGGTGGGACTCCCGAGGCTGGCCCCGAGACCCCGCCCGGCTGCTCCACGCTGGGGGCTCCGGAGCCCGGCTGCTGGCCCCGCTGGTCCCGCGGCCGCTCCGGGGTGCGCTCTGCCGAGGCGGGAGCCCCGCGGGAACCCCAGTGCCGGAGCATTGCACATGGCTTGGGAGAGAGCACATGGCAGAGCCGAACTATCACATTCCGCGTTCTCCCTCCGAAGTGTGATTTGTGCTGGGTTACAGGAACGGTGGATTTCTGAGCCCATCTGTTTGTCTGCCTGTTCGCGCACATGGAATATCTCTGCCTATGGTGATTGCCTATGGCGTTATTGCAGGAGAAGTAGTTTGATAGGAAATATTGTAGCAATTAGAAGTCCGGTGATGCAAGTTCCTGACACATTGTGACTGTCTTGCTGTCAGTTCTGTGTCTCCTTTAAAAGTTTGGGGTTTTTGTGAATCACTGTAAGCGACCGTTTAACTTCTGCGGCATTTCTACAGCTTTTGCATTTGAGACATCTCTTGACATTGAGTCAAACTCTTTCCACTGTTGTTTTTTTCCTGTAGACATTCTTTATGACAGTCATATTCTGTTAAGCAACAACAGAAAAAAAGAAGGAACTGCTTTTAGATAAGATTCTTACTGCCTGTTTCCTCTGGCTCTGAGTCTTAGAGACCTAAAAAAACGGGAGCTGTGAGAAACTTATATTATGATGGAAAAAGAGCATCTTCTGTGGGAAGAGAGATTCTAGATGGAGTGTGAGTGACTGCTGCCACCCCGAAGGAATTGTCGGGGCAGAACCAAACTTTTGCTTTTCTAACACCTGTGATGTATAAAAATGTTTCTGCTTGGTTCATTTTCCCCTCCATCCTCTGGAATTTTGTTTCTTGACTAATAGGTATTTTGTGTGAGAGGTTGGATGCATAACTGGAATATGAGTTTGTATGTACCTTTTCAAATTCTTCACTGTTCATTTTCTTGGGAGAAAACCAGATGAAGATGAATAACCTGAACCCCAAGCCCATATTTGGGAAACTGGTTTTTTTTTGCAGTACTTGCCCTCTGTGATCCTGCCTGAAAAGTTTTATGTCAGTGTGTAACACTGAAATATATATTGAAAATATTGAGCCTACACTGGCTTTTTCTCATTTCTTGTAGTTATTGAGGCTTTACTGGAGAAAATAGTGAGAGATTCTGAGGCTTCTTCTGCAGCGTGTTTTTGGTTTTTATTCACACCTACCTGTTGGTCTGAAGGGCTCTTGCAATAGCTTGGAAGAGATTTTTTTTTGTGTATTGAATGAGCTGTTGTTTACTCAGAGTAAAATGAGTATTTTTGTTTGAATGCAGCTAGGAGCCAGAAATGCTCATGTGGGTTTTTCTCCTTCTATGCCTCTGCTCTCTTAGCTGTAAAATGGGGGTGGTTACCAACAAGTCCCCTTCCTGAACACCTGCAGCTTTCTAGATGTGTAAAGGATTAATTAGTGGATGTATTTTAGCATCTTTTCTTCCTTTATGTGGTGTGAAATATATTTGGCCTCAAGGCTATGAAAAATGTATAACAACAACCAACCTGACAGAACAGCCCAACCCTTGTGGCTGCAGCAGCCAACAGCTGGGGCAGGTGGGAGAAATCCAACGTGTTCAGTCTGAATTTAAAGTGAGAAAATGGTCTGTGGCTGGAGGAGCAGAGGAAGTGCTTGCAGGAAGATTTCAAAAATGAAATTATGAAAGTGGAAATCTGGGACTTTTAAGACATTTGCTTTGTCCTACGTGAAAGCTTAGATAGGTCCTTGGGGAAAATGAATTTAATAGCCCAACTTGTGCTTTTGTTTTTGTCTTTCTAACTTGCTTTTCTTAGAGGTTCTTGTTGCAAAAGAGGTTGTTCATGGTGATCTTCAGCAAATGAGAACAATAAGTACATGGAACCTCATTTTAGAAGCTGGACTCACCTTAACCACTGCACAAACCTGTTTGTAATTGCAACTTCCACAGTTTTGCTACAGCTCAGCACTTGGATAGACAGAGTGGTTGTGATGCTTTGTGTGGTTTGAGCACAGAGTTCTGGTTTGGGAAGCCATGAATGGCCATTCTGCCCATGACACACTCCTGCATTTGTCTTGGAACCTCACTGAGCCAGGCTGTTCTACCTCTGCTGGACAGCTGGTGACTAATCCAGGGTACACCTCCCCAGGTGCCTGACTGGGCTGTTTGTAGGAAGTTATGTGATAGGTGTCATTGTGGCCAGTATAAATACAAATCCTGTAATATTGAAGGCAAAAACTAAATAGTCATGCAGCTGAAATATAGCTTATGATGCCACTTGTCACTGAAGATGCTGAAAATGCAGCAAGAGAAGGGTTCCTGCTGTGCTCCTGGTTGTGGGGCAGGCACGGGGGCAGAGCAGGCTCAGTGCCTGTGCCACTCTCAGAGCAGGCTGCCTGGACAGAGCAGCCTTTCCCAGAACAAAGCCACGTGGAAGTGAAAGGTTATCTAAGATGGGCAAAGTGAACACTGGCCTGTTAAAGGCAGAGGCCTTGAAAATGGTGTTTTGAGTTAGCAAACGGCGTTGGGCTGTGTCACTGCCCTCAGCCTTGGGAAAGCTTTCAGCAGCAGCCCTGGCAGGGCAGGGAGTGCCAGGGAGTGAGAGCAGTTCATGGAGCTGGTGGCAGCACTGGGGAGAGCCGTGGGTCAGCACCAGGCAGTCCTGAGTGGCTGAGCTGGTGTCACACGGCTGGTGCTGCTGGGCTGGAGGCTTCCCCTGGGGTCCCCAGGCCTGAATTCCCGTGCTGTGGGGATGGGTGTGAAGCCAGCGAGCCAGGGGGAGTTTGGTTGGGTAGGAGGGTTGGACACTTGGCTCCCTGTGGCTGCTGGAAGGGCAGGGGGAGTTTGGTTGGGTAGGAGGGTTGGACACTTGGCTCCCTGTGGCTGCTGGAAGGGCAGGCCGTGCTTTCCTTTCCCGAGCTTTTCCTTTTTGCCTTTTCCCGTGGTGGGACTGGGGATCCAAGCCTGCCTCCAGGGACTGGGATGTGTGCCCTGGGAACAGGCTGCACCCTGGGTCTCTTCCACCTGGGAATTCCGTGTTTCACTGCAGAGCTGTGTCTCTAAAGCTAAATGCAGGAAAATGTAGCATCTAGGAGGTGAAAGAAGAGCTCAAAGTGTTCAAACTGGGAGGTGATATTGGCCCAGTCAGTACTTTTCTTTTTGAAGAAAAAAAACCCCGAAGCCAAAACATTTGCATGCAAAATCTGGATTTAGGTCTGACTTAAAAGTCATAGTGCTTTTTGGAATTGCTGCAGTGTGTCTGAATTACATAGAAAGTTAAACTGTGTAAAATACTTCAAATTTTTTTTTTTCCTCACAGGTTTTGGAGGTGGTGAGGAGGTGTGTGTTTCTAAAGCTAGGCTGGGAGCTGCTGTCTTGAGTTGGCTGAAATGTAGGACGGGGGAACTGAGGTTCTGTGTGTGACCAAGTGGCAGTTCTGGAGCCTGGCAGTGAAGTTTTGTTTAAAACCAGAAAAGCACAAGGAGTTCTTTTTAACAGTGGTTCGAATGCAGAAGCCTGTGAAGCTGTCAGATCTTTTTACAGGTAGATAAGTATTTTTCTATCTTGGCGTATTTTTTATATGCACCTTGAAATGAATCAAGATTGCTTCAAGTTGTAACCTGTGCTAAGTATTTAAACATCTGGACTCACTGTAAACACCATTGCTGTCCAGACATGAGAAGTCTCTTGGATTGTTTTCTAACATTTTAAAATACTTCAGCAAAAAGCTCTATTTTCTATTCTGTTAAAACAGTATATGTAGCTTCCAGTGTTAAGTCTATAACATGGCATGATACAATAAATTCCAAATAATTTTACAGTATGAGTACAATTAAAGAAATTAAATTTTGAAATTATTTAGTTCAGCTTGGTGCTACTTTAAGTGTCTCCTATCAGAGATTCCAGGCAGTGAACAGCTGTCTGTCGCAGATGGGAGAGGAAAAAAACCCTTAGCTTCTTCCTTCTAAAAAGGTTTCCATATAAACCCTGTAGTAATGTAATACAACCTTTTAGTCAAATTTGAGTTTCCTGTTACACGTTTAAGTGAACCGACAGCAGACTCGTATCTATTTGAAACCAAGCGGTGTAAGTGAATGCGACCCTGGGAATTTTGTACTCCAAAGCATTCTTGAAACCTCACAGATGCTTGTTGAGCAGTCAGATGTATTATTTATTGCAGCTTAAAAAAAAAAAAAAAAAGTCTGGCAGGTAGTTCATGACTTCTGTAGTCTGCTGTATTTTGGTAAGATCAGGTGCTATTGTCTGTCCTGTGCTTGTACTGTGTTTCACTCAAGAAAATCAGGTAGTTTAGAAACTGTCAGCAAATCCACATTTTTCTGCATCTCCAGGTGTAAATAAGTCTGAAAAAGAGTAGGTTTAAGGTTGAGTGTTTTCTGCTGAGATCTTGAGATGGCAGAAATGGAGATTTTGCACAGAACTGCATGAAGTTTGGGGTTATAAATTGGATGTGCTGGTTTATTGTTCTATGAGCTAGTTCACCATGGCAATTATAAACTTATTAAAGTAGTTATGACATGTCGGATCACAAAGTGCAGGAGGTGGGAAGATCGTTCTTTTTAAGGGACAAAGTTGTTGCTGCTGTTGGCGTCCGGCTGTCTCCTTGATGGTGATTTCCTTGCTGTCTTTCTGGACTGTTTACAGGCATTTTACAGTTTTTAGGCACTTCTTAAAGTTTTTGTGCTTATTTGTTTCGAGTGACTTTGGTCTCCGGTTCTGGACTCCAGCCTTTGAATTGTGCTTCACATGATGAATCAAAGTCAGTGCCAGCCCATCCCTGCCCTTGGACAGACCTTGGGCACCAGTCTGGACAGACCAATGCATTTGATTTAGGAAGGCAATTAATTTTGTTATTTTATCACAGTGCTGGCTGGTTTGGGTTGTAGTCTGAAGCAGTTCTCTGTGTGAAGCTGTTGAGCTTTCCCTGTTGGGTGGTGCAGTGGTCCCTGCTCTCCCCAGCTCCCCGAGGCTTTCTGTGCCTGCACCTCTGGGTGGGTTTATCTCAGTCCAAGGTGTGACAGGCTTTTTTCTGAATTCAGCAGATGGGTGGATGGATTGTTCATATAACATCAGTTGGAAATGGTCTGGCAACGTTGATTTCCCAAGTGTGGAGATGCTGCTGCTGTTCCAGAAGCCTGTTTTGGAATCGAGCCCTCCTAGCGGGCAGGGGCTGCTCCTGGTGGCAGGAGACGAGTGGGAGTGTGTGAACCCAAACCTCTCCCAAAGCAGCCAAGCTGGAGGACCTAAGGGTGATAAACCTGAGTGTGCCAGTGCTGGAGAAAAGGGCAGGGATTCCCCTCTGAGCAGGGTGATAACATTTTGCACTGTACAGCTCTTTCCAGTGGCTGTCAGAGTGTTCCCAGCAGCCAGGGCAGCACTGCCAGCAGACCCGAGGGACCTTCCGGGGGAGGTTGCAGTGCCTTGTTTCAGTGCATCCTCCCACCTCAGCCCAAACGGTGTTTGATGTGGTGGGACTCCCCGGGCTGCTTGTGCTGTCCCTCTGGGGGAGGCTGTTGCCATCCTGCTCCTCTGCAGTGTCTCCAAATGAATCACGGCCTCCTCCCCACGTGGGTGATATTGCAGGGACCAAAAACCACACTGATAAGGGCTGTGACCGTCCCAGCTCAGCCTGCTGACAGAGCAGGTGTCACGCCACGCCCTGGGGAGGATTGGCAAGGCTTTCATTTTGCTGAGCTCAGTGACAGATCCTGTTCTCTGGTTACTTTTGTGGCTGGGTCCTTGGGAAGCCCACTTGCTGTGGGAGGGAAGTGTCCACCAGCCTGCTAAAACCTCATGGTGGGCATGGAGTGGAGTTTAACGTCCCTGCTGACAGGAAAGCTGGGTGCTGGGTGGTTGGGAGAGCCGGGGTGCTGGGGGTGCCACAGCCAGAGCTGTCCCACCCCTGCTGGCTGCTGCTCACTCCCCACACTGCTGCTGTCTCCTGCCTCCAGTGCTCCAGGGTAATGGAAGTGCCAATTTTTCTTCTTTCCTTAGAGCCAACCGTCCCCTTTGACTTGGGAAGAGTAACTTTTTTCTTAACTTTGGGATTTTTAAACTGTGGAATTGGAGAGGAATGTCACTGCAGATGGTGCAATAATTGGGGAATGCTGACCTACAGGACAGATGACAGTTTCAAAGTACATTGAATGCAGTCCTTTCAGGAATTTCAGCTGAAGTGTCTTGTCCTGTTCTTGACCTTGTTGCTGCCATCCTGAAAAGGTGTGAGTTCTCTTCTTGTTGGAACTCTGCATAGGAACTCTGAATGTGAAGCCTCTCTTGAAGGTTTTGTGGTGGACTCTGATTCTTGAGCAAATCTCTGTCATTGCAGTGAGGAGATGGGGGTAAAAGCTGTAGGTATTCTAAGGTTTCTTTCCTCCAGGAGTAGGTCTCAGGGTACATAGGTAGCAAACACGAACACAAAAATTCCTTCCTCTTTTCATGGAGATTCTGCTTCATTCTTTGTGCTGCTGATGTTTCATTAGCTCTTCTGTCAGAGCTGTAAAAAATTGAGTGCCTCAAAAAATATTACACTGTAACAAAACCCCCAAGAAACATTTAAAAGGTTTTGAGAATACAGGACTGTATTTTAAGGAAGCAAGTAAGTCACAACCTAGTGTGTGTGTGCCACCCTTTAATCAGCTGGGAAACCTGAGGAGTCACTCTCAGCTGTCACTGCATTAAGAAGCAGGGCTGCCTTTTGTGGAGTCTGTATATACTGAACGCAGGGCCATGGGTAAATATTCTTGCTGTGTGTTCATAATCATTCTACTTAAAGTAAGCGCTTCTTGGGTGGGTATTACAGACCTGTTAATCTTTATGGTATTTATAGGGTAATTTTTAACTCTCTTGAGCTCTTTACTTCCTTGTGGGTCAATTACTCAATTTATAACTTTGTGTCAGATGTAAGAACTTCACCATCCAAGAGTAAACAGTGCTGGGGATGGTTCTCTACCTGTGTTTGCACTGAGTTCTTTGTATATTAAGGTATGCAATAACTTATTCTGTGACTGATGTGTTGGGTTTTCTCTTAGTTCCTCTGCTTTGTGCTTTAAAGTGACTGTGAGGTCTTATTTTAGCTTTTCTGCTTCGTCACTAATGCAGGAAGAGGGACTGTTCTGCTTTTGCACTTGCTTTGCCACGTGGCTTCCAACTTCCCTGGTCAGGCATAGCTGCACCTGGATTTTGCTGGACTTGAAAAATTTCTTTTGATGAGTAATAGTGTGTTATTCACAGGCATTAATCAGGTGTCGGCATTGGGGAGGCTGGGAAAGAAATGCAGAGTGGGCAGGACCCTTGTTTCTGTGAGTAAGCTCATGGTTTTTAATAATCTGATACTACTGAGTTTATGCTTCAACACTGTAGCCTATTAGAGCAATAGAAAATTGTTACAGGGGGCAGAATACTGTGTGAAATGTGATTTGCCTCTTATACAGAGCTTGCACATTTAGTTATAATTTTCTTGAAAGGTTAATTCCCAGCTTCTCTTCAGAACATTCTGTGCAGGCCTTTCTGTAGGAAAAAAAAAAATTGGACCCAATTTAAAAAGACAAGTCTTGTGAATCCTGAAAGAATTTGGGCATTTAGCCCAGGAAAGGGAGAGTTCTCTGCAAGAACTTCATTAACCCTGTCTGTCATCAAAATAAGTAATAAAAGTAGCTCTGCAGACATTATAAAGAACAGATCTTCTTTGTTTTCCCCTGTGGCCTTGATGTGCAAGGTACTGGTGAAGGAATTTTGTTCTTTAAGGACAGCTGTGCTGGGTGGGAAGGGAGATGGAGATGTGCTACATACAGGGGTATCCCACAGAAGAGGGGATATGAACTAAAGAGCTGAATTAGCTTTTGGAAACTTGTGCCATTGGTTCCAGATACTCAGGAATGTGCAGAGAAGCTGACCTTTATTTAGTAGCAATATTGATAATACAGTGTTACGTGGTGTAAGTTATTTTGGGGCAGAAAACACACAAATGATATTTCTCGCATAGCTATTTTTGTAAGCAGAGAAATGCTAAATATTTTTACGTGGAGAAGAGTTTCTGCTTCCGTCTGGCTGTTTGCTTGCAGGATCCAGATGCTGTGAAAGCTCTTCCTGTGATGCCAACATCTGGCTGCCTGCACATTTTGGGTAGAGTTTTACGAGGCGACTTTGAAGTTGCCTTTGGATTTGAATCACATGAATATTTGGATTGGCTGGGCTGCACAATTCTCAGCATCATTTCCTTTTCCTTCTGATTATGGGAAATGTAAATACTTCAAGCTGTTGTTCTGATGTTTTGAAGTTGGGGGAACATATATCTCTATTTTCCCCTATTCCTTTTCCCTGGATTTGAGACATAATTTGAGTCTTTAATGGCCAACAACATGGCTGTAGGGAGAAGCTGCATGAGCAGAGTTGTTACAGCAGGTTTTGTGGGTTTGGAGCCTGTCTGACATACTTTGATCTACCTTTCTCAAACATTTCAGAAATTACAGCAGTAATCCAGAAGTATTTTTGTGAGGTTTGCTTAATACTTCTTGAGTGCTTGGAAGTGTTCTAATTAAAAGATATTTATAAGTGCTAAGTGGTGGTGTTTCCAATCACATATGTACACTAAGATTTATAGACAACTTCGTTAAGATTCAAAGTTGTGTTTGTTAAACTTTCTGAGGACAGCCTGGGCTGAACGGATCCCACAGTCAGGGTTTGGGGCTGTAACAGCAGAGCTGATTCAATTTTTTTCTTGTGCTTTGGATCTTAGTTCTGCTTTTGTCTTACTGGCATAAGGGGGTCTGTTCTCTTGTGCTCCTGCGTGGGGTGGGTGGTTACTAAAGGTGCTGGAGAGGAAGCAGCTGTGGAAGCAGTTTGGATTCTTTTGTGTCTGGTACAAACTGTAGGGGTTGGTTTAGACTGAGGGGTTTCACCACAGCCTCAGAACAACCCGTGTGCCCAAGTGCTGGCGTTTTGGCTCTTGGTGTCACAAGGGTTCTTGAGACGCTGCTGGAGAGTGGGGCTGTGTTTGAGCTGTCACTGTCACCTGGCTGGGGTGCAGTGAGACCCCCCTGAGCCAGCTGTCACTGTCACCTGGCTGGGGTGCAGTGAGACCCCCCTGAGCCAGCTGTCACTGTCACCTGGCTGGGGTGCAGTGAGACCCCCCTGAGCCAGGAGCCAGCCTGGAGCGGAGGTGGCGGTGCTGGTGCAGACAGTGTGCGGCTCCACGAGATGGGACTCACTTCAGTTAGCATTTAATGATGTGAAAATGTCTGGCAGTTTCTCTGAACATTTATGTTATGAATATATTTCCAGCCTATATTTAATCTTCCCTTCATCAGAAATGAATGAATTCCAAGAAGGATAACAGAAGTGTTCTTAAATAATTTGGCTTCGCGTTTGAAAGCTTTATTGCATTATAAATTAAAACATGAGCATGTTGTTGCATGCTTGGTAAGCAATACAGTAAAATTCCAGGTAGATTTGGTATGTGTTTATTTTTTATGTGTTTCATTAGCAGCAGTGGTGGCCTCGGAGATCAGGCTCTAATGGTTCAAAGGTGATAAAAATGAATACAGTGAATTTTCTGGAGGGCTCAAAATTGCAACTGCAAGAATATAAACTAAGATTGGCATTTTACTTTCTCTGAAGCCCACCTAAGTGAAAACTGGTTGGGGAAGAATGCAAGCTGCTGTTCTGTACCGTGGTCACAATATCAGCTCCACTCAGAGGGAGTATTGTCCCTTTAAATGCTGCTGATGCTGTCCATCCTCAGTTTTGGATGTGAATATGTATTTGGTGTTTACATCCTACATAAACATTGCACATAAATATTTACATGTGGTGTTGTACTAGGAAATTGAGTGCAGTGAGAGAAGGGGTAGGAATAGTCCAGTTAAGCTGGTGAAAAAGAACATTTACCTTAAAATATAAATCTCCAAGTGCTCTTGGCACTGGTCCTGGAGCTGTTTAATAGGAGCCCTGTGAAACCATCCCTTGGAATGCATGAATCTGCAGAGCAGCTGAAATGTGTCCAGAAGACTTAGACAATTATGTTTTTTGGTTTAGGACCAAGTTCTAGGGAGCTGGTACTACAACACAGGAAAAAAAGAAACAACAACCAAACAAAACTCAACCCTTAACTCAGTTAAAACTTTTAAAACCAAAATTAGAAGTAAACTACCTGCCTACTTGGTGAGAGATGGGCACTTGAAATGTTCACTCAAAAGTGTTGCATTAGCTCAAGTGCCATCCTCAAACAGTGATCCAGCCAAGCACACTGTGCCTGACCTTGCTGTTTCCAAGCCATTGTGATAGATTTTTCCTCAAACTAGGAGACAGAGTATTTGAAGGTCTAATCTTGTTTGCTTAGAGTGGGAATATGGACCTGAGCTGGGTGTAGGTAGTGATTTAAAAGAGTGGGATGTTTCATACAGTTAATTATTGGCAGGAAGCATTTGTTTTATTGACATCCACAGAGAGATGACTCCGCATAGCTTTAAATAGTTGACTTAATGTCATTTTGCTGCTAGGTATGGAACAGTGAATTATGGTGTCTGTCACAGCATTTGTTTAATGAGTATCGGTTGTTGACATGGTATGAAAAAGCTCCAGGGCTTTTCAGCCATTTCACTAAAACATTCTCAGTCAGTAGATTTGGGGTCTGAGGAGCCCATCCCTCACTGGCTGTTGAAAATCTGGTTTGCACAAAGTCTTACCAGAACCCCATCTGCCCCTGCTCCCAGGGTAGATCCAGCCCTCTGGAGGGTGAGGTGTGACTGCACCACCCTCCTTCTCTTCAGTGGTCAGTTGGTCACAAAGACCCTCATCCTTCCCAGGGGGTTATGAATTGCAGGTAACTCACACTGATGTTTGTGTGAATCCATAGACACAGTTTCATTGTGACACTAGGCCTGAAATTCAGAAACTGTTTCTGGGTGATTTACTGGACTCTGTTTAACAGTTTTTGCTTGAATTCCCTCAGTGCAGGAGCTGTTGGGGAGAGAAGCCCCAGTCCCTCTGACAGGGCAGGGTGGCCATGCCATGCCCACCACCCTCCACAGGCAGGTTTTTACTGAATCACATTCTCTGACTGTGCTCTTGCAGTGTTCTCTCCTCAAGCATTTCAGTGCTGTTCCTCGTGTTGTTTCCTTTAACATTCATATTCACATTTTTTTCAGTGTTGGCAGGTGTGTATTTCACATTAACATGAGGGGTTTTTTGGATGTTAGGCTGCTATTTGCTTATGGTAATTTCCAGTCATCATAAGGTGACTGTTGAGAGAGATGAGCAGAGAGGAAAAAAATTGTCAGGCATTTACAGTAAATACTCTCTGCTTTTGGAAACGCTGTCAGAAGTTTAATTGTTAGGTTCAAGTAAGTTTGTCATGTGCCAGACAGAATCAGTCTGCTGTAATGAACGGGTTACGCACTTCACCAGCAAAAAGGGAGAGTGAGAAACCAAGGGATCTCAGGATTTCCTGTCACCTTGCACTGCAGAAGGAACAGGGTAGGCTTTTTAACCTAGCCTGTAATTAGGTTTTGCATGGAAGCATATATTACTGTGCTGGCTTTGCCAAAGCTCTTCAGTATGATGGATGAGATTTAAAGGTTGATCTGACTAAATTGCAATGAGAATACTAACGACAAAGATATTTCTGTTGTGAACTATTCCTACCAGACATCATAGCTCTGACAGAAATGGTGTAAAGTAATGGACAATAAAAGTCACTCAAAAATAATACTCTCCTAGGATTGGGCTGCCTTCCCCAGAGCACATACCCTGAACCACAGTGATAATGTAATCAAAAGCCCAGATCATCATTTAAATATATATTTAAATCTCATGGAGTATCCTGTCAGATTTATTTTATGAGCAAGGAAGAGGTAGAATATCACTGGGCAGTAGAGGGGAAGAGAGTGGTGCTGATGTGTTTATTGTGTAAAACAGTTTGCTTTGCTGCAGCCCCTGGGGAGCCTGCAGTGAGCAGCACCGAGGCTCCCAGGGCAGCACATCCCTCTGGATGTCACAGCTGGCTGGGGATGCACTGCTGCATTTCATCCCTGGCACCTCCTGTGTGGGAAGGGATGGACATTTGTGCAGCAGATAAAGTCGTGTCCTTGACTGGTTTTAATCAACTTGTGGGTTTCTGGAACCATATATGACTTGCCATTTTGTTTGGGTCTGTTTTACACAAGGTACCCAAGCAGAGCTGCCTGGCTCCCCTCACGAGTCCCTGTGTAGAGGAAGGGTAAGAGAGGTGTACAGAACCCGAGGGGAAAGCAGATTTGCACAGGTTACACATGCATGCTTTAACACTCAGTTATGTGTGTGTGCATGTATATATTTGTGTGTGTGGTGAGCAGCTGGTGTGTCTTGCAGGAAGGTGAAAAGTGCTGGTACAGAAAACGCTTGTAACACTGAGCACAAGCTGCTGCACTGCTGCCTGCTCGAGAGGTGCACGGTCCTGTCATGTTGATTATACATCTGGGAGCAAATAATTTGGCCTGCAGTTGAGTTGGAGGCATCCCGAGACACATGGTGATACCCGATCAGACTGGTCACAGCTGCTTCAGCGAGGAGCACCCGGGGCACCGGGCGGCTGGGACTGAATGCCAGGATGCTGATGAGGTTCTGCTCCTTAATGAGTGTCTCGTAACTAATGATCCTGGCCTTTGCTACCGAGTGCCCTGGGCTGTTCTGCCCTGAGAATCCCACCTGTCAGGTACCTGCGAGGTATCAGGGGTTTGATGGGATTTTGTGTTGTGCTCTCTGCTGATTAGGTGCAGGAGATGAGGTGTAAGGACACTCAGGTACCCACGGAGGAATTGCAGCTGAGGACGTGGCAGGGGAGCTGACTGCCCAAGAGGGTTTCTGTTTTCCTGCATTTGGAAAAACTCCAAAAACCTGTGAGTGCTGCTGCATGGTGTAATAACTGTACAGCAGCCAGGTGACAGTGGTGTGGGAGAAGGAGCTGTTCTTCCCACGTGGGTCGTGGTCCTTTTTCCCCTGATGGTTATGATGATTGTTGCAGTGAGGGTGGCTGCGACAAACCTCTTATGTCCCTGACTTCAGGGCAAGGGTGGTGAAAGTAAAGGTGCAGGAATAATAGAGTAACCTAAAAAGAAAACACTTACATATAAAAGAAAACAGGGACGGTGCCCAGAAACTAAATGCCATATAGAGGTTAACTCCAAAGACTAAAAACAAGGGGAAAATAACAATATAAGCACTTAAGGGTAGAACATTCTAGAAACATAAGCATATAGAGAAAACAAGTAACCAATAGAAGAACAAAACTTAGACTGATTAACACAATAGCCTCAAAAGCTTGTGAAATAAATTCGTAGGCTCTCCCTAAGTTAAACAAATTATTCCCAAAGCTTAAAAGTAATGCCAAGTTCCTTTAAGGTAAAATCTAGCTAACTTCGAGTTGCAGTCGAGCTAACTCACACGTTTTCCCATGATGGTAATGATGTTCCTGTTCTTTTGTTCACTTTCTGGAAAGATATGTGATGCTTCATGCAATTTAAAGATGTTTTGATTTACAGTCATAGTCAAGACTCGGTGTGAAATGTGCGATACTGCAGAACTTTGTAGGAATTTTGGAAGCAGGGATAAAAGGAAAAGTGCAGAGCTAGGACAATGTCGAGTGAAAATGGGCCAGTGTTGAGGCGTCCCCTGTACCTTTTCTGCTGCAGTGCCTGGGTGTTGTTGGCTGCTGTTCGAAGATCCTGTGTGAAGCCCCTTGCTGGGGATTCCCCTCCGCTCTCTGCCGGGTGCCAAAGCCCGGAATAGCCGAGCCGAGAGCCTGGGGCAGGACAGGGGCAGGACAGGGGCAGGACACGGGCAGGACACGCTGTCCCGAGGTGTCAGCGGGCCCGGGCTGTCATGTGAGCTCGGCTGGATCCCTTTTCAAAGCTGCTATTTTCTTCTGACTCCTTCCTCTGCTCCCAGCTGTAGCACTTCAAACAAGCAGTGCCCGAGTGCAGGTCCTGCCCCTGGCCTGTCCCTGCCTGTGCCAGGTGAGCTGCCTGCCCCATGCCCATCTCTGCTGGTGCCAGGTGGGCTCTCCTGGGCTATGACTGCCTGCCCCATGCCCATCTCTGCTCGTGCCAGGTGGGCTCTCCTGGGCTGTGACTGCCTGTTCCTGACCCATCTCTGCTGCTGCCAGGTGGGCTCTCCTGGGCTGTGGGTTGCTCCCAGGTGGGCTCTCCTGGGCTGCCTGCCTCCCTCACAGCAAGAGCTGCTCCCTGAGTTTCCTTGCTGCAGCCGGAGTGTGCCAGTTCCATTGGCAGTGCCCAGTCTGGGCTAGGAACAGATCACTCAGGCTCCCCTGGTCAGAAGTAAATCCCTGCCCTGCTTTTGAGCGTTAGTCCTTTGGAAGGCAGGACACAGTGGGTGCCCAGTTTGATCAGTGTAGGCTGCAGACACTTGGGTGGCACTGCCTGGATGTGTCTGTGCTGGGGCTGGGAATGTGGCACAGCCAGGTTCCTGTGGGGCTCAGGACTCACCAACCAGGTGTTGGAACCAGGGTTTGCTCTGTGCACGTGGACTTGGGAGAGAGAGAACATGTGCCTCTCTCTTCAGGTAAACAGCCTTTTTCCAAATCTTGAATAATAAAATAATTAAGATAGTTCTAGCAGTATAACATAAGGTAGGAATTGCATAGGGTGCTTTAATGTCAATATTGAGACATAGTCTTATCAAAGTATTTTCACCTGGTTACTGATAAACCTACAGATGCTTGAGACTGAAAAAGTTTTAAAATTAAATTTCTTCACCCTAGCAGTGATTCTCCTTCCCCCACTGGAGTTTCACGGTACTTTGAAAAACTTTTTTATTGAGAGCAACCCACAACCTGTTTAATGTAGCAGGAACTGCAGCTTTTTTGTCCAGTGTCTGTGTGTTAGAGTGAAAATTCATTTGCTTGAGACACAGAAGAGCCTCTGTGCTTTCTCCTTGTGTTATGGTAGCTGGTGTTGGGAAAGATCTGCCAGAGCTAAGGGTTTATTTCACAGACATCTGTTAAAAGAATTGAGCACTACTTGCTGTAGAAATTCTTCTGCATCATATTTTCTCCCCACTCCCACAAATATTTAAAATACCTTTGTATTTTAAATTAAGACTTAGTCATTGCCCAAGTGCCAGGCATGCACTATTAATACACTAATGAGGTCAGGTTGTGTTCTTTCACTGAGTGAATACTTGCCAAAACTCTTGAAACAAGTTTCTGCAAATGCTTGTGTTGGCCACTAAATCTTCCCGTGTCACCATCAGGCTTCAGTCGGTGCCAGGGGCAGGAGTGGTGAGACTGGGGTGTGGGGAAGGGCTGACCAAAACCTGTGTGGCCCTTTGTGGGGAGGGGACAGGGCTGTGTTTATGTGGGTGCTCTGGAAATGCTGTGACTGTGTTTTGGGGCCTGACCTGGCCCCAGAGCTGGTGTGGGCAGGGGGTGCTGTGATCCAGTCCTGGTTCCCTGAGCAGCTGATGGAAGTACCAGAGTTTGTCCCCAGGTCAGGCTTGAACACAAATAGTTGCAGTATGGGTTTTGTTTCCCAGAAGGGCTGGAAATCCTGGGTGTGTTCAGCCTCTTTCTCTGCAGGCAGAGGTGTCCCACAGCTGCCCACGGGGCTCCTGAAATGTGTGCCCTGCCCTGTGCCACAGCAGAATTAGTTAGCCTGGGGTCACTCTATTCTTCTGGCACTGGAATGTCTCAGCTGCCTGATGGACAGCTCTTTACAATTTCTTTAGGTCCTGGTACCATTTTTGAGGGGCAGCAGACTCTCATTTCCCATTGCTGTGTTGGGCTGGCCTGAAGCTGCAGCAGAGGAATTCATTCACGGAATTTTCCCTTGTTTGTCTGTTCCTACAACACTTCAGTCTCGTTTAATCCAATATGGTTTCTAGCTCCTGCTTCCTGTGTTTTGCCAATCTCCATAAAAACTTGTAATTTGGGGGTGGCCAAGAAAGACTGTGGGTAATTTTTTGTTGTCTTTGACCAAAGAAAGTGGCAACAGTCTGGAGGGACTGGCTGTCATTTTTGTTTTACAAATGGAGATGGGCAGCCTTTCTGCATGTCCCCTAAGTGACTGGGAACCACGAGTCCCTGGGCTAGTGGCAGTAGCTACTGTCACAGGTGACTAAAGCAGTGCCTTTATAACAAACCACTGCACGAATAAACCCATTTTCTGCTCGATGGTTTGTGGTGGAACAATGCCAGCAGTGTCTGTGATCCTGCTGTCCTGGGGGTGGGTGGCCCTGCCCCGTTGCTGGGCCCTTTCAGCAGTGGCCGAGCTCTGGCCGTGGGCACAGCCCAGAGCCCCCTCACCCTGCCAGGCAGAGACACCAACCAACCTCTGCCCTGTGTTTCCCTCAGCAGAACCGAGAGGCACAGTTTGGTATGATACCATGGAAGGGCAGCACAACCATCCTCATCATCTAGGGGACCAGAACAACCCTCTGTGCAAGCTGCCAGGGCAGGAATTCCAGCATGACCCTCAGGTGAGTGCCTGTGTCTCTGATCCATCTCCCTCTGTCTTTTCTAACCTTCATTCTAGAAAGGTCTCCTGATTTCTTAGCATTTAGCTGCCTTTGCTCCCCTCCTTTTGTTTTTAGTGCAGTTATAGCACTTTTTGGGAATATCCAGTTTGGGATTCTGCCAGCCAGCCAGGGTTTCCTGAACTCACTTTTTGATTATAATAAGAGAAAAAGGAAATAGTTTGAATTTTGCTTAAAGCAAGTGTTTTTAAATCATCTTATGAAAACATACTGAGTTGGCTTTCTCTTGCCTTTGATTCTTTGAAGAAAAGGCCAAAGTGAAATAGATGATTGTGTAAGTGAATAAATGTATTTTATCTCCTTTTATAGTTCATAGTAAGTGCTGAAGAAGTAATTACCAGATAAAAGAAAAAACTCATTCTACATGGAACTGTAGGCTCCCTGTGAGCCTTTGGAACTCATCCTGCAATGTATTTTGTCCATACTATAATAAAGTTTCACTGTAGCAGCTCCTCTCTCTTCCTGCCCTTCTGCAGAAAGGAGCTAAACCCAGGATTAACCCACAGTCTGTGTAATCATGAAACTTGGATTTTGTGAATTCTGGCTGCTTGACTTTTCGGCCTGTTTTCTGTTGATCACAGCAATTCAGTTTTGCCCCTGAGTTGTTTGAAGGAGTGACCCGAGCCCCGTGGCAGGCTGTGAGGAAGAGGAGGGCTGTGGGTGGGCTGTGAGGAAGAGGAGGGCTGTGGGTGGGCTGTGAGGAAGAGGAGGGCTGTGGGTGTGCTCTGAGCCTGGGGAGGGGGGGCTGTCCCTTGCTGTCCCCCCAGGCAGGGGCTGGGGGGTCCCTGGGCCAGGAGCTGTCCCTGGGAAGGTGCCCAGCACAGGCTCTGCACTCACTGAATGCACTGCTGGGAAAGCACCGTGGTGTGGAGCAAAGCCCCCTCTCCTAATGCAGCAATTTGTCATATTAAGTCATTTAATAATAATTGAATCCCCTTGATTAATCTCCTAGAATTAGCCAGTTGCATTTTGAGCAATTAGGGTTAATTACTGCCTCATTTGGCAGGATAGTGCCCCTGTAATTATTTCATGAACAAGATTAGGAAGTGTTCCTGTGCAGCAGATACATTCATGGCATCTTGGAGCACATGTTAGAATTTGTAATGACATAGTTAAGTGTAATTAGTAGCTAATAATCTCTGTTCTGCTGTGATGCTGATGCTGAGTGGGCTCATTTTGCTGTATGGTCATTGTTCAGTGAAACCTCCCCTCAACTCTGCTAATACCCAAGTTCTGTTAATGGAGGGCTCTAGTAAACTGTTCTGAGAATGATCTAATTTGGAATTAGAATTGCAAGGAGACTTCCTTTGGTTTTGCTGTCAAAATAGCATAAAAAGACCTGAATAACAAAAATATACAGTCTACCAAGGAACTGGAAAAAATGCATATAAAAAAGGTAGTGTTTAGGAGCCTTACAGTGGTGCCATGATAAGGTTGCTGAAGGCATATTTCTGTTTCTCCTTTTTTCAGGAATATATTTGTATATAATTTTTCAAATCTCTGGTACTTTTTACCTGGAAGAATCTGAAATTACGTCCCTTCTTTCTTCTGAAAATCTGAGTAATGCAGGCATGCTGTGGAATAGGTTGTGGGAGGGAGGGAGGTTTGGAAAGATAGAATTGGCCAAGCTGGTCTGATGAGAAATGTCATTAATGGCAGAGATAAAAACTTAAGCAAAAAAAAAACCAGAACATGAGTTCTTAGGGCCTTGGATGAGGAGGGAGCTTTGGATGGAAAGGCCTTCCCTTCCTTCCCTTTCAGTGCCAACCACTGTGGCAGCCCCCAGGAGAGCAGAGCTCCTCTCCCAGAAGCTTTTCCTGTCATTCTTCTGCTTCCTAAAGCTTCTTTTTGTCAGTTCTGACAGAGTTGTTGTTTCTGCTTTATAACTCATCAGCACACAACATGAGTAAGCGTGTCAGGCTTTTCATTCCACCCTCTGTAGTTTGCTTAATAAGATGAAACCTTTGAGTAATGCTGGATACTTAGAAGTTATCTGTAATACAAAAATTTTAAGAACATGTCCAATAAAATCACAGTTTTGGCTTTTGGCTCTCATACCTGCCCAGAAATACCCCAAGGAAGTTCATCAGCAAGAGGGAGAACATTTTCTGGTAATGTTCCAGAGTCAAGGTGTTCATTATTTAAGTCTCCAGATTACTTAGTGTTTATAGGAGTAAGCAATAAAAATAATTTAGGAGTAAATCAGTGATATAAAAATATAGAGTTGTAATTTTTCACTTAGTTTTCATACTAAATAAACACAGTAACTCACTTTTAAATAACTCTTTTATATACTCATATCTTAGCAGCAGAGCTGTTAAGAGATTATTTTTATGGTAATTTTAATTTCTTTGTGAATGTCACCTTGTCCTACTATTTCCAAGTAGGTTTTTCTCTCTTCCCGTGTGTTGTAGTACAAATCTCTAGACAGGCACAGAATCTCTGGATATCAGGATAGAGCCCAATCATGCTGACAGGGATGCTGAAACTTTGAAACTTAAGCCAAGTTCTTCAGCAAACTTTAAATTCCAGGTAACAGGTCAGGTGAAGGATATTTTATGACTGTGTAGTCTAATTTTGAAGCTCAAATTGAAAAACCTGATGTATTCTTCAATAATTACTTGACTACCTGTTTGAAGGATAATCCATATTTTAAAAGTTTCCTCATCTCTTGCAAGCTTAGAAGTTCTTTCTTTAATCAATCTGTCCTAATGTGTTCTCATAAATTCACCCTGGAATTTCAGCCTCAAAGTATGCAAAATTCTTTTCAGGTAGGCATTATTGAATGGAGGCAAGTGTATAATTTTGGACACGCTGGAAGGGTTTGAGATACTGATGTTGATAGTAAATCATTGCTTATAATGTGTGCATGCTGCACAGGAGGGGCCAGAGCTCCCCCAGTACTCCTGCAGATGTCTTTTAAAGGTGAAATTAGTTACAGTAAATGTCACTCAGATGAAGTATGCACTTTAGAAGCAAGGAAACCATTCCTTTAAAATTAATGATGCATTGCAAATATCAGAAAAAAACCTTATATCCAGCGTAAAGATAATTAAAATTCAGGTCAGAAGTGTATGACTTAGTCGGGCTAAATTTTTTAATGAGATTTCAGAAAATTAATTGGGCGAGTATGTTTTTACTCTTCTAAAGAGTATTTCATTTTGTGGCTGTACAGGAAAGATGCTTTTATTGGCATCTGAGGATTGTGCTGTCTGACTTTTTAACTGTTGGTTAACTAATCTTAACAGTTTTTAGGTTGATTACAAATACTGTAAATGCCTGCAGCCCTTTGTGCAGGGCTGACTGGTGCCTGTTTTCCACACGCCAATCAGCAGTAAAACAACTGACTTTATTATTAATTAACACTAGCACTCTGGGTTTCTGTAGTGTGCAATTAGCAGTGAAGGTTTCCCTTCCTCAGCCCACGCAGGCTGGGGCAGCAGGGGACAGGTCTGGCCCTGCAGTGGGGACAGAGCTCTGAGATTTCTGCTCTCACTCTCAGGGTGCTCCTTGGCCCTAAACAAGGGCTCGGAGGCTGCAGGCAGAGCTGCTCCCACACTTCTCTTGGGGCTGCTCAGGTTTTCCCCAGATCTTAACTAATTACAGAGAGGTCAATATGTTGGCCAAACACTAATTGTCCTAGAGATTGAAAGTCTTTGTACAGAACAGTTTTTCCTTATTCTTTCCTATACCAAAACACAAGTTCTGGACAACTACTCGTTAAGAAAAATAAAATACAACAAATTATTTGTGTTTTTCCTAATCCTGCCTTCCCCCATGTTTGGGTTCCTTTATAATCTGGGATGTGGAGACTCCCAGGAATCCTTGGTCCTTGTCCCAGCCTGTTCAGATGTGTACAAGATAACTGAAGCTTTTATTTCATTGGGGATTTTTTAGTGTTGTGAAACCTTACCAATTCTGTTCTGCAAACAATCTTGTAACACCTCAAAATTGGAGGCTAAAAGCCATGGCAAAATTCCTCTGAAGTTCTGTGACAAGGGCTGCTGCTCCTGCTTTTGCCAGCTTTGGAATTTGTGCCCTGGCACCAGCGGTTCCATCTCACAGAGCACATGTATGCCAGAGGAGATGTCCAGAAGAGCTTGTTCTTGGAATAGGCTCTGCATTTCTTCTTAAAAATGAATGGATTTTTTTATTCGCATGAGGAATTCTTTGACTTTAATCTTTGGTGGTTTTTTTTTCATGGAGTAGGAGAAGAATGAGACTTCCTTGTGTGCATGAAGAGAGCAGCCTTTGTCTCAAAGCGAGTTCTTCCCAGACTGTGCCCTTCCTACAGCTGCCCTGGGAACAGAAATGTGCAAACAGCCCAGCTCTCAGTGTCCTGTGGTTGGGGTTCTTTTTGCTTGGTTGGGTTTTTTTTCTCCTCTTTTCTTCTTTTTATTTAGTATTTTATTTTAATTCAAGCTCCATTGTTGACCTTGACACTTGATCTGTAGAGGCAGGAGATTGATTTTACTGCACTTATGGAAACCTGAGCCTAAATCTGTCCTAAAAATGAAAAAATGTATTTTTAATGGGCAAGTTTGAAGATGGCAATGGTGTCTTACTACTCACAATTTATATCTGTATTTGAAAACTCTGAGGCTTACAGAAATGAAGATCACAGGTTGTTTGAATGAATAGGGATTGGTTCTTTGCCAGCTTTCTGAAAAATGGTGGTGGTTAGTTGTGGAAGGAATTGAGAACAATGGAGTGCCCCATGTCAGCAGTGCTGGGATGAGTGGGATGTGTGAGGCCAGACTGGAGGGGTGCTGCTGTTCAGGCAGGTGTTCCCCAGGTGCTCTGTGTCCTTACAATGGCACTCAGCAGTTTCCTGCTCCTGGCCAAGCACAGCAAGCAGAAGAGAAGGTGAAGTTCAAACATACGGGGAAGGGGCCTGGCATCAGTAGGGAGCTTTCTGGTACTCTTTGGGCTCACCTGGGGATAATTCCCAGTTTGTTCCACAGTCAAACATCTCCCGCCCTCTCTGAGAGCTCCGTTGCTTTAATTAGGTCTGATAGGTTGTGCTAGCCCATGCAAATCTAGGTCATTGCATATGTAAATGTGCAGCTGCAGTCCTGGTGGTGCCAGAACACATCAGCAGAGGTGTCCAGGCATGGGCACATCACCCCCAGCACCCGCAGGCTCCAGGGCTCTCCCTGGCAGAGGGGCCCAGGCACATTCCCCTTTCACTACCCTAACCCTTATTTATGTTTTCAACTTCAGAAGTTAGTAGTTATTTTGGGGCACGTGCTTGAAATATTCATTTGTACTTAAGCACTCTTGGTGTAAACACACACTTCAACAATTTAAGTAAGCAAGTGGAAACTGCCCTTGGTTTCAGTGTGGATTTCTTTCTGAAAAATAAAGTTTTGTAGTAGTTGCCTCATAAAATGTTGTTAGAAGTGCTGCTTCTATTGTGAATGATAACTCCAAGTTAGAAAAGCTCTTGCTCAGACTTTCTTACTGCTCAGGAACAGCTCAGGAGATACATGGACACAGTGAAGGGAATGCTGTGATTCCTTTCTATTTTTGAATTAGGAAAAAGTGCTTAGTAGTTTTATGCACTGACACCTTTGTTTTGTCTGGGGAAAGAGGTTTGTCTGTGCAGGTCAAGGAACAGTGAATCAGTGTGTGAGGCAGTTGGGAGGCAGAGATGTTGCTGGAACCAGGCTGATGGGCCAAATCCGTGTGTGCAGCCTCTGCTGGCTGTGGCAGCAGGGCAGGGCCCTGAGGTTTGACCCTGCCTGGAAGGAGCTGAGGGCTCCCATCTGTGGGGTGGCTGCTGGGGAGTTCATCAGACCCCTGCAAAGAGAGGCTGCAACCAGTGTGAACTGAGAAGGCTGCAGGGGCTGATTAATTGGAATATTTGTTTGTCTGCTTTCATCCTGCGTTGCCTTACTCTGGTGATAATTCAGTAACTTAGAGGGGGATGTGTGTAAACAACAAAGCAAAGCAACTGGGGCCTTCTGCCCTTTATCTGATAACTGCAGGATACCTGTCCCTCAGCACTGAGAGGATGGATAGTTTACACTGCCTAACTTGGAGAAATGAATCCCTAGACTTGAATTTTGGTTTCTGTTCTCTCTGTGAATGCAGTGTAAATGCAAGCACAGCACAAGCACTGAGAGCTGACCTCAGCTCCAGAGAGCAGGGGGGAGGCTGCAGTGTTCTTAAAGNCAAGCTCTGAGAGCTGACCCCAGCTCTGCAGTTGATAGCTGGTGACCAGCTCCAGAGAGCAGGGGAGGCTGCAGTGTTCTTAAAGGGAGCCATGGCCTGAGCTGCTGGAAGGAGAAATGAGCTTCCTCTGTGTGGGACTTGCCTTCAGGAGCAGCTGCAGGTCTGAACGCTGGACTGAAAGCTTTCCCTGCATTTCAAATCCCCATTGCAACCCTCTCCTGCTTGCAGTGCCAGTGGGAGCAATCGTCATTCCTTGAAAGGTGCAGCCCCCCAGGACACTGGTGCAGGCGATGGCTCATCCCTGGGGAGCCCTTCCCCACCCCCAGCCTGTGCTGCAACTTCTCTTTTTGTGGATTTTGAGGCAGACTCTGAAACAGCTCAAGACGCTGAAACTCGAAAACGTTCTACTTGGCACGTGTGCTAACTTTGAGTAATTAATTTTCATAATTTCTTTTTTAAACATTGTTTGGCAGCTGTGCTAATTACGGAGGAGCCCAGGAGGGCTCTGGGGAGCAGTCTCAGTCCGTGGGGTCCGTGCTCCTCGTTAGGCTGAGTCTCCCTGCCTGCCTGGGTGTTTACCTGGGACTGCTGGGCTGCAGCATCGGCATCTCCCGGGTGGCACGGGCAGGCAGAGCTGATGAGAGGCTGTGGAACCGGGGAGAGCAGTTTGGGATTAATTAGTTACTTACACGGAAGGCAAGACTTTAATTCCCTTTTTAAAGAAGTCATTTGGCTTCCTGCAGCCTGTGTTACTGCTCCATCTGCGAGGAGCCGGCGCGTTTGTGCTGGGACCGTTCTGCACGGCGAGCAGCCGGGGCCGAGCCCGGAGCCGTGGGAGCAGGAGGGACTGAGCGGCTCCCCCGGGTCCCTGTGGGAGCAGGAGGGGCCGAGCGGCTCCCCGGGGTCCCCGTGGGAGCAGGAGGGACTGAGCGGCTCCCGGGGTCCCCGTGGGAGCAGGAGGGGCCGAGCGGCTCCCCCGGGTCCCCCTGGGAGCAG
>VZTB01004456.1:612880-639149 GCA_013397245.1 Thryothorus ludovicianus
GCCCCGGCACAGCCCTGCCCCGGCACAGCCCTGCCCTGGCACAGCCCTGCCTGTCCCCGGCACAGCCCTGTGCTCTGCAGCTCCTGGCATGGCTGGCACAGCAGCAGCGAGCAGGAGCTGCAGATGGGGAAGTGTCTCCCACTGCTGCTCCGTGGGGACTTCCAGAAGGGTCTTCCACAACTTCCTGGACTGAGTCACCTCAGCTTCTGCAGCTGCATTAAGCAGGAAAATGAATCCATGCTGTCCCAGCCAAGTCAGTTCTTGTGCAGAAACCTGGCAGCTGTGTGGGAATTACTTGGAGAGCTGTCCTGTCCATCGTGTGGATGTTGCATGCACATGGGACAGAGCCATGGAAAGCCTCTGGATGAGTCCTGGCTGCTCCTGCTGTCCCAGGAACTTACTCTGTGTAGTCCAGGAAAAATCCTGAGCTGCTGCAGGGCTCTGTTCTGCTCCCTGCACAGGGGCCTTCCACAGGCAATCAAACCCAGCCCAGTCTGGGGCTGTGCCAGTCTGACCTGCTCTCGTGAGCATGGAAAGAGTCATCTCCCTGTGATACTTCTCCTGTGTTGTAGTTTTTATCGAATTTGCAAAAATATAACTTCTCATTAGAGTACTGTTCACATTGAAAGGGAAGTAATTTCTGAAGTGAATGACCTGAAAGCGTGAGCTGAGTTCATCACACGGGGCAGCTGATTGCTGAACATCTTGAGGGTCCAAATAAATTACCTGCTCTGTGCTGGGTCACCTGTGCAGGTGCCAGGGCCTGGGTTTTGCCTCTCAGGGTTGTTGCTTTGTGCCCCAGAACTCGTTTGTTTCCCAGTGTGCAGATCCCCCCGTAGGAATGCTGGGGAAGGTGGTGGCTGTTCCTCCACCTCCAACACCATCCTACAGCTTATTAGTCCTGCAGCTGTCTTCAGGCAGCATTTCAAATGGAAAAATTGTAAACTGAATGTTACAGGCAAATTAAACATTTGCCATCTTGGGAGGAAAGGTCTTTAATTAGGAGAAGGATACACTGGAATGCCAAAAGGGAAAAAAAATTGACAGGGGACAGACAAGCAGGGGAAGCAAGAGAAAAGAGCATATACAGTACTTGGATGTTTTAATAAATGATGTATCTGAGGATTATTTGATGTAGTTGAGACTGCCAGGATGTCTTGTATTTTCAGTACCACAACTGAAACTTATTTAGGATTTAAAAAAGAACCTTTTTGAGGTAAGGAATTTATTAATAATTTCCTGTAACTTCTGTCCAAAATACTGAGTAAATGTCTTTTGATAAAATACAGACTTGTGGAAGTACATAGAAATCCCCCAGCTTCTGACATAACTGCAACTTGGAGCAGGGTTTTAGAGTTTGGGATTATTATCTTGTTTTTTTCAGAGAGGTTTTGCATTCCTGGCTGGTGCTGGGCTTGGAGTGTCCCCATGCCTGGTGCCCTGTGAGGTGCCCTGTGACTCTCTGTGCCCTGTCGGGTGGACACTCAGTGATGTGCTGGCCCCCAGTGTCACTCATGGCACCAGTGCACTCTGCTGAGCCAGGGGATGATCCCTTCCGTGGCTCTGAAGGTTCTTGGGAGCCTGGAAGGGAAACAAAACATGTCCCAAATGTCAGGAGTGCAGGGTATTGTCAGCCTGTTCACATTCTCTGCTGTGTGTGATGGTGTGTTTGGCTCTGCTCAGCTCTTTGTGCTGCAGCTGGCCCTTGCTGAAGTCTGTCTCTGTGTGACACAGGTGGCACAGTCACTTGTAAGGCAATAACCCCTGCTTTGTTTGTTTTTGCAGTGGGAACTCCCTACTATATGTCCCCAGAGCGAATACACGAGAATGGATATAACTTTAAGTCTGATATCTGGTCTTTGGGCTGTTTATTGTATGAGGCAAGTATCTTCTCACTTTTCTTCCTCTGGGTTTTTTAACTTGCTGAGCATCCTTAGAGAAATCTGACTGGTTTTGTGTGGGCTGTGCACCCCCTGAGCGGGAATGAAGGAGTTTGTGCCACCCAGCACTTGCACAAAGTTCATTTAGGTCACAGCAGCTGTGGAGGATGGAACAGCAGCTCACTGCATCCCTCCTTCCTGCAGAGCTCTGTCAGGGCAGCACTGTCAGAGTTCTCCTGACTGCATTTGTTTTGAAAACAGCAAATTCATTTGAATGCAAGTTACTGGTTTCTTAGATGGAAATCTGACCAATTGTGGTATTTTAATTTTAGGAACTTCCAACAAAGAACAGAGAGTTTATGTAATATGAAATCAGTGTCTCTAACTCCTGTATTATGGCTGGAAGTTTTTCTAATTGTACATTGTCTTACAGTGGGGCACAGACTCAGAGCAGACACATTTGGATGAACTGTCCATGGTGCAACTGGTTCTTAAAAACTGTTACATGTATTTTGAAAATAAGTATTATGATTTTGTAACTGTATTTTTGGTTTTGTGGTTTCATTTTTAGCAGGGATCAAAGGGTATCAAAGTGTTGTACTCCTTTAGAATCTAATCTAGATCTTCTTTTAGATGGATACTCCTTCCAATTCAAGTGACAGTGCATGCCAGCCCTAGAAAGCTTTTATCCCCACCCAGAGAATTAAAAATCCCTGGGATATGTAGTCAAGAATATTGCTCACATCCCCTTTGGTTAACAAATTATGGGAACTGATGACATTTTGCTTCTCAACACAACTTCTGGTAATCACATGAAATTAGAGAATAAACAGAAATGTAATTCATTTTGTGAGTGCATCAGATGTGAAACCTGCTCTGGCTGAGCGTGACTCCAGCTGGCTGATGGAACAAACGTTCAGGACTGGTGGCATAAAGTGAATTTTCCCCAGTGTCTGTAGGGCCCTGGGCTGGGGCTCTGTCAGGGCAGCCCCACTCACACTCCAGGGCTGGGTTGCTCTGAGTCACTCCAGGCTGAGCTCCCAGAGATGGGATTCCAGATTTATGCAGAGAGAAATATTTAGCGTTGTGCTAAGATATGTTTTTGTTGCAGGCAATATGGTCCCCTTATGGCACAGGAGTCTTGGTACTCCTTGTATTTCGAGAAGCTGAATTAATTGCACACTAAACATAATTCTCTGGTAGGAGTAGCAGTACTACAGTAACATCTGAAAGATTTGGCATGTGAAGCATTTTTAAATTTCCTTCCTACGTAGGTAAGCCTTAACTTAGGGAACAGGAGCTGTGAGATATTGCAGATTCCTGGGAGGACTGGACAGGTACCAATTTTATGTTCAGTAGTTAAATAACTACTTGACTTCCTAAACTTTCTAGAATTTTGAAAATTAGGCATCAGGTCTGCGTGTCTTTGAAGGAACTGTTTTATCTGCTCTAATTCTTGCAACGTTTTTCCATTTGGCTTAGGGAAGGAAGGGATGCTTGTTTGGGTATGAGTCACTTCTGATATTTCTCCAGATAGATTGTGTAGATAAGCTGCAGAGAGATTTAATGTACAAATTGCCTTCAGAGACACGTGTGTCCACTGGAATCCACTTAGGGAACATTGAGGGCTTTGGGACATGATGCCACATAGCACCACTTAACTTTGACATTGATAATCATACAGTGATTTTTATTAAATCTTATCAATATAGTAGTAACTGTCTTCATCCCTCACTTCCTGTAGATATCTGTCAGCAAGATAACTTGGAGGGGATAAAAATAAGTTGCTAATTCCCAGAATGTAGCTACAAGCAGTGACTTCAGCAGCTCTGGCAAGGCGATCAATTTGAGCACTAACAGGGATTCCCATGTCTGCGTGTTTGAACCAGCCACGCTGCGTGGTGGGCGTTTTCCATGGAGATCTGCCTGGCCTGGGGTAATTGCTCTAATCAAAATGTCAGGAGCAAACCCCAACGTAGCATCACAAACTGCAGTTAGTGAGGTACTTGGAGTGCCTGTGGTCATGGCCCTGCAGCCCTGACTGCTGCAGTCACAACTGGGTGCTCTCTTCCACTTCAATTCCCTGCATTTACCATCCCAAACCCCACGGTGAGTCCTTTCCATGCCTTCCCTTTTGCACATGAGCATTTAACTAAACCTGGAATGAAAAGTTAATGGGAATTGGAAAACCCCTCTCAACCTCCCTGGCATTATTGATGTGTGTATTGAGATCTTGGAGACCCTGTTTAACCCTTGCTTGCTTTCTGTGTTTTCCCTAATGCCCCCATTAGTGCTGCCTGGGATACTCTTTTCTAAGTAGCAGATTTCCAGCAGCAGATACATTTATTTTGAGGTTGTTCTGGGGTTTTTTAAAAGATGAAGTACATTGCTCATGCGTACAAAATTCTTCATATTCTAAGCAGCTAAATGTCCAAAGACAGAGAGAGAAGATTGTGTTTGAGAGGGTTTCAGAGTTGTCTTAGAGCCAGTTGAGTTCTTGCTGTTGGGCTAGTGCTCTGAGCATCCTGTTTCTTGGGGTTTTTTCTTGGCAAGCCTGGACCTAGCCCCACGGGGGCTGCAGAGCTGTTGGGGTCTCGGAGCAGCCTGGGCTGGGAGCAGCAGCATCCCTTGCTCTGCTCACTGGCACAGAACAGAATTGGCTCTTGCAAACTGGCAGCACTGAGGGCTCTCAAATCCTTTGTGTTTCTGAAACATTTTCTGTTTTTTTCTCTCCAGATGGCAGCTCTGCAAAGTCCCTTCTATGGAGATAAAATGAACCTGTTTTCACTTTGCCAAAAAATAGAGCAATGTGACTACCCACCTCTTCCAGCTGAACATTATTCTGAAAAGGTAAATTGGGAGTGTGGTTGCAGGGGAACGGGGAAGTGCAGTGAAGTTTCCCCAGGCACAGGGAAAGGGAACCCAGGAGGAGAAGCCCCCACATCTAGGGAAAACCAGGGGATGGCCAGGGGGTCCTGGGTACCTGGCTGAGCAAATTACTTCTGTGGTGTCTGAATATTAGCAAGCTAAATCAAGACAAAAAAGATTTCTTCATGTGAGGAATATTGTGAAACTGAAAGTCTATGATGCTGGCAGAAACCAGCAGAGAGTCGTGGGAAAACCCTCTCCTTGTTTCCTTTCCCATAAAACATTTCATAAAATAGCACTGATGTTTGTTTATGAAGTTTAGCATGTGACAAAGTGGGGAAGGATTCATTCTAAGAAAAAAAAAAAGCCATTTAATTTAATGCAATTAGCACCTCTGCAGCAGCTGCACGGGGACTTTTTAAGTCCAAGTTTGTGTGTCTGATGAGGGGGCAGCCTCTGAAGCAGTGCACAAACCCAGTGTCCCAGTTCCTGCTTGCCCAGCTGCACACACGTGTGCTGGGTTTCCTCAGGGCCTCTGGAGATGAGCTTGACTTTTTTCTGCCTCACCTAGACAAAGCAGCTGGTTTTCCTCAACCTCCTCATTCCTTACAGTTGTGTTCTATTTGAAAGGAAATGGCTAATGGAAATCTAAATGTCCACTGTATCCTATGGGGCTTTTCTTTTGTTTCACTCCACCTCAGCATCCCGGGGAGGATGCCGGGAAATGCCGAGCGCAGTCGGTCTGGCCTCCACCCTGGGAGGGACCCTGCTCCACACTTCACTTTCTGCTTCAGTTTTCCTTGCCAAATAACTCAAGCGAAACGATGCTTTGAGAACTAGTCTGTAGAAGGGAATTTTTAAATTTTGTTGCTCCGCAGCAGCACCCGGCTCCACGTGTCCCTTTGCTGTGCTGTGCTTGCGTTTCAGGATATGCCTGCTGGCAGCAGGAATTAGTGTAAGTTGACAGATGTGTTTCCTGTCTTTACAATTGCTGTCTGTTTGCTCCCCCCTGGCAGTGTGAGGAGTGTGTGCAGTGCAGTGATACAGTCGGGGTGACGATGGTTTGCAGCTCTCAGGCACCGGCTCCAGAGCACTGCAGCGCTTCCTGCACTGTGAACGGCACTGGCCCAGGTTGTGCCTGTGGCTGCAGCTCCTCAGCTGCTGCTGCTGCTCACTGGAACAGCACAAACAGGGACTAGAGCAGGGCTCCAGCACCGACAGCATCCAGTGTGGCCCTTCCTACCTTGGAACAAGGCAGTGTCTGGGGCAGAGCCCCTGCTTTAGTTTCCTTTCAGGGATGTTCCTCTCCTCTCTGGCCTTTTGTACCTCACCAGTCCAGATCCCCCGTGAGCAACTGCCTGCTGCTGGAAGTGGGAGGAGGAGCTGGGATCCAGCCAGGATTGGTTTTCTATATTGGGAACAGATTTGCTGGTAACTGGAGATGCTGGCTGGCCCACTGGTTCCTGTAGGTGAATGTCTGTGAGGACAGACCTGCCCGGGCTGTTCCAGTGCTGCATGCAGGGGAGCAGAGCTACTGCTTGGACAAATGGTACTGATGGCACAGGCCCTGGCACAGCTCTAGGAGCATTTTCAGTTGTCTGTGGGAGTTTTGTGGTCGGGGCTGATACGTGTTCAGTCTCTGGGCTCTCAGGGTTATGAAGGCAGCAATGTCCCTGCCCTGAGCTGCTCAGAGAATGGGGCTGGGCTGGGAGCAAGGACTGGGCCTGGCTCCATGCAGAGCTGGAAACCTCGGGTACCTTCATTAATGCAGCTGAAGCCGTGTGCCTGATAGCTCTATGGCCATGCTTTTAATTACCGGTAAAATAATTGGCACTGTGGCTACTGGGAGGATGTGAGAAGATCAGAGGCTCAAGGCTGTTTTTCCTGGTGCCTCAGGGGTACGAGCAGCTTTCAGTGTCTGTATAATTAAAAGCTACAATCTTTCATGTGCACAATAAAGAGGGCTGGGAGGTGGGGAGACTCCAACCCTTCTGCATTTTATTTATTAAACATAATCAATGACCAGTTTCTCTTCCTCATAAAGGTTTTTTAGGAAGCACCAGGGTCTCATAGCTGTGTCCAGTAGCTTGAGATACACAAGTGGTGGTCACACTCGTTTTGCTGAAAGGCTTGAGTGGTTTAGTGCTGGATGCTGGGGTCGGTGCAGGAAGGGCAGCACAGCTGCAGCTCCTCAGAGTTCTGCTCAGGCTCCCCCTTTCTTCAGTTCCCTCCCACTGGCAGGTCCCACCTCAGTCACATCTTGGAATTGATCTCAGGTTCCCTTCCTTCCTTTCCTCCCTTCCCTCCTTCCTCTGTGTCCTGCTTGTGCCACTGGTGCCTTCCTCTGCCCCATGCTCTCCCCAGCCCTGGGTGCACAGGCTGGGTCCTCCTTCAGGATGTAAAATATTCTGGGGTTGGGGAAGATTTAACTCGTTAGTGAAGATTCGGTGGTAAAGGTTGTTTCTGGCTCTTTTGGGGAGGTGGAACACACAGACTGAGGCAGCCACGTGCCTGGACTCTGCCCCCTCCTGGCGCGGCTCCCGCAGCCTCCGGGCAGGAGCAGCGCAGTCACTCCCAGTCCCTCCCAGTCACTCCCAGTCCCTCCCATCACTCACGGTGCTCTCCTGTCTTGCAGCTGCGGGAGCTGGTGAGCATGTGCATATACCCCGACCCAGATCAGAGGCCTGACATCGGCTACGTGCACCAAATAGCCAAGCAAATGCACGTGTGGACCTCGAGCACATGAGCGCCCCGAGCCAGCACAGCTCAGTCTTACTTGAATCCTTTTCTCAGCTGAAAGCGGCTGGTGCCAGGTCACACAGGTGGGAGGGTGAGCACTCGCAGCAGAGGCTCCATCATTTGCAGGTTATTTGACAAGGACTCTTACAGGTGGTCGTGCTTTAACGTGGAGATTCTGTGAGGTATTGCAAGTGATTCTTTTTATTTTTTATTTTAAGGCCAATAATGTTACAGATGTAGATCATTTAAGGGTCCTTTCTTAAAACTGTTGTGTGTAATCTAGGATAGCAGCTATTACCGAGGGCTCAGCGTTTGCCAGACCTTCTATCTTAACTGTAATGTGAAATATTGAAATAATTCCTTCAGTGAAATCACTTTATACTAATGTAAGGATTACCATAGATTTTGTGTAATTTGTATAACTGCTACTTTGCCTCTTCTGCAAATGGATAATAGCAAATTCATTTTTACTTGGTATATTTTAAAGCGCCATTTATGTTTTTATTAATTTCCTCCTCTTCAGACTTAGGAACTGGGAAGAGTTGGGGGGTGGGAAACACTTTTGTTTCATGAGGGGTTTTTTTAATTGAAAACTTCAGAGTATTTTGCTGATGCATTTCTCTGTCAGAGATGAGTTAAACATGAGCCTGGGGAAAAGAAGACAAACATGCCAAGCAAACCCCTACCAGGGTAGCTCCTGCAGAGAATTGCTCCTTTCCCTCATGTTTCCCTTTTGGAATGGTTCTTCACCTCCAGGTTCTTGTTTAAAACCAGTGTTTATCAAAGTTTTGGTGCAGAGACTTTTACGTGTTCAATAGTACATCAGGTACTATCGGCGGAACTTCAGCAGTGTTTTAAACACTTGGAAAATTTTTTAAAAATAAATGAAATGCTTTGTGTATGGAATTCTGCATAGGATCAGCCCCTTCTCTCAAACTGTGAAAGCTCATTACAGAATGTGAATGTTTATAAAATCTCAACCTGATCTGAAGGAGTCATCGTCTTTAACTGCATGAAAATTGTCAACCAGCTAAATCCATTCATTGAATCAATGATTTGTCTCCTCACTGTCAATGGGAATACTCACTGCTTTGGGAAGAGCCGTGGATTCACGTTCCAGTGTCTCCATTCCAGTGCCTGGCAGGAGGAGCAGGGCTGCACTGGGTGCTCCAGAGGAAACCCTTCAGCCTGTGCTGCTCCAGCGCCGCCTCCGCGTGGGACAGGGGCTGTGCCAATGTGTAGATTTGTGTGTGACACTTCAAATGAAGCCTGGGCCTGTTTGTTTTGTTTTTTCTTAAAGAAAGCTTACAATCCTTAACTTTTTTGAACTAAGATTAGGGTTAGGGGGTTACATACATATATATGCTTTTAGTGGATTTTTTTTAACCTACTTTTCTCTACTTTAAGGAAAACTGCAGTGCCATCTTCAACTACTTCCTGTAAAATGTGGGAATGTTTGTATAGGGTACCAAGAAAAGCCATTAATTGCTGTGAATATGGTTGGTATCATTAATGCAAAGTGCCATTTTACTGAGGCTTCTCAGCAGAAAGTTGAGGCTGCTGCTCCCAGGAGAGATGTGGGAAATTCAAATCATCAGGAGAATGTTGTGGAGGCACCAAATTGCTCCCACCATTTCCATGCCAACCAGTTTGGTTATTTATACCAGGTTCTTTAGCACTTCCCAGGGTTCAGCCTGAACCTCTCTGGTTCCACTGCAGCTTTCCTTGGAGCCATGGCTTCCAGGGAAGCTCAGCTCAAATATGAGTATCTGGAGAAGTCTGGTCACTTTCTTGCTACATAAAATTTCGTAGTGCTTATAAAAAAATGTATTTCAAAAGGTAATTTTTTGCAATTGTGCATTTTTAGATAAATAAAAAAATTATTTCCAAAATAAACATCTTTGTTTAAAAAAAAAAAAAAAGTCCAGGATTAAAGGTCCAAATGGAGGTGAATAACAAGACCATGAGACCTGAAATGATGCTGGATCTGCCCTGTATCCACAGCAAACAGGGAAGCAGTAACATCAACACCCCCTGATGCCCAGAGATACCTGCGGTGAGGTGGCAGGAGAGCAGCATCTGTTGGAGGGGACAAGGGCAGCAGTTCAGAACCACTGTTGCTCTGGTTTCTTACATGCTATTAAATTAAAACTTATCAAATCAGACTTCTGCAGAGCAGTCTAACTCCTGCTGTTTTGTTCCTGGAGTGAGGAAACAAAGCAGCTCCTTTTCTGCCCCAGTGCTGGGCTGTGCCTGGAGGGGAGCACAGCTCTCACCTGCTCAGCCCCTTGGGGTCCCAGAGCCCCTCAGGGCTGCACGAGCCTCACCTGCTCTAAAGGACGAGGGAGAAGCAGCAGCAACAGCGCCAGGTCAGACACACACAGGACATTGGGCAGAGCCTCTTTATTCTGCAGCAGCTGCTGGCTGAGCACCCACAGGGCTCAGGATGTGTCCATGGTTTGCACAGTCTCATCCAACACCTCGAGCTCCAGGTGTGCCACATTCTCTGTGAGAACAGCAGTTGTTCCTTTTTCACACTTGTAACTACCAAACCTAGTGAAGAAATGGAGGGAAATTAGTCTGGAAAATGGTACAGAGGAAAATGTACATTTAAAATTTTAGAACTAATTAGCTTTAGATGTTTCCTTAAAAGTCCAAAGTAAAGAAACTGTACTTATTGCACAGTCTATACAGATTGCAACAACTGGCAGTTTCAGATAAATCAGCAACTTCAGGAAACTGTTTACAAAAACACTGCCATGCAACTGGCAAAGTTCTTATGAGAATAAGTGTGCTTTCAAAGTGGTGAGGGACATTTGTGCTAAAAACCAGAGAACAAGCAATTTACTGATGCCTTGCAACTCCAGAATGATTCTATCAATGTACTGTTAGCCTCTGTTCAGCTGCTGCCACAGCTCATCTGCGCTGTTTAGTTCAAAGTCCTGCGGACTGGAGATCACTGACAGAACTTGGCACTACTGAAATGAGGCCTTGCCAGGGACCCCACAAGAGCTTCAGGTTCCCTCACCTGTCCCCCTTCCTGTTGGCCACGTCGTAGGGGCGGAGGAAGTCCAGCTTGTTCTTGCTGATGACGCAGATGTCGATGTTGCTGCCCGAGCCCAGGTCGTTGTAGATGCCGGCGGCGATGGCGTCCCGCACGAGCTGCTTGGCCTCCTCCTCCTGGGAAAGGCAAAGAGCTGTCACTGCCCCGGGCTGGCATCGCCCAGGCTGGGTGCCCCTGTGGAGGCCGAGCTCGGAACAGTGACAGGCCAAACCCTTCCATCAGCAGGTGCAGCCAAAACGCTGCAATTGTTAAAGTTTGTAACCCTTAAGTGAAACAAAAGAGGAACTTTTGCTACAGTAATGGATGTGACTGAGACACAGTTACTCATTAGAAGGACCCAGAGTGCAACAGTGCCTGAGTTACACAACAGCCTTCAGGAGTATCTTTTACACAGAAACATTTGAAATTCATCAAAGTATCCATTAGAATGTTACACCAAATCTGTACGATCACTTTCCCCTCCAGTAACACCCTGGGAATGTGACTGGGACTGGCAGCTCCCCCGGGTCACTGCAGCAGCACCGGGCAGGCCTGGGGCTGTTCAAGAAATGTCACAAAACCCCTTTCTTGAAGTATCATTTTAAATCGTGTCAAAGGACACATTTCCATTGACAGAGCCCCCCAGTCCAGCCCATGCCCTGTGCCCCTGTCACCTGGCCAAAGGGTCAGAACGCAAAGAAAACAGATTGGGTCCATGTAAAATATACATACAGACATAAACATACATCATATACATACACAGATCTTTTCAGTAGCCCAGAAAGTACAAACCAGAGAATGTGAGACCCCCTTACTTTCTCTCCAAGGTGTGTTACTTGGAAACACTGACTGGAGCTGCCTGTTGCAGTACAGCCATAGTACGACTGGAACGCCTCCATGGGCACGGAGGGGTGGTCCCATTTTGTCCCCAGGTTGTGTGCAGCAGTGGCTGCTCAGCTCACCCAGCACATCCTGCAGGAATGCTGAGGCTCCCAGGCTCACTCACTGCTTTGCTGCTATTTCACACCTTGGAATAATCTGCCACCAGGCACAAGAGATGGGGTCAAGGCTGAATTTGATAAATGCAGCTTTTTCCAGAGTGCCTCATTTTCACAGCCTGTCTGTGCCAGGCTCCTGCCACGTGAGAGCAGCAGTGCCAGGAGCAGCAGCTCCTGCCTGCAGCTGCTCCAGCCCCGAGCTCAAGGAGCCCAAAATTAGCTCAGCTCCCACCCTCCTGCCCTGGGCCTGCCCTGCACTCCCTGGTGCCCCTCTGAACTGTGAATGACAGAATTCCTGCGCCAGCAGCCATCGGAGCAGGGCACAGCCTCCACTGAACTGCAGGAACAGCAGCAATTCTCACCTCACTCCCAGTTTTACAACTATTACTCTTTATTAAAAAAAAATAAATTATGCTTCCTACCAAGCTGACTAGAACAATACTGCCATGCTGCAAAAATAATTCCTGTACCTTTCCTTCTGTATTTTTGGCAATAAAATCCTGATAAGCAAGTAATTTCTCACTTAACTGACCGAAGACTGTCAATGATTTGTTGCAGACTAAGGTTACTTTTGTACTATAGTGAAAGTAAATAAACCAAGGAAGTATGTATAGATCTGTTTTAGGAACTAAGTGGTAGCAAAAGCAGAGTAATTTTAAGCTGTATGAGTGTTAGGTGCAAGAAAAGCAGCTTAGTAAAACTACAGCAGATTGGTGGGGTTTAAAAGGAAGAGTGGAACAACTTCATCCTTTTAAGTCAATGCTGTAAACCTCACAGATTCCTCTAATTTAAATCTGATTTGCTTTTAAAAACATCACACTACTGTTATCAAAATAGTTCAAAAAACACCCAGTGAAGTGCAGCTGGAAGAGCTGAGCTGTAAGTGCACTGAGGCAGCCCCTGCACGGAGCCCAGGCTGTAACCTCCCTCCTTCACTGGCAGTGCAGCTAAGGCTGTGAACATGGAATAACTGCCATTAGAAACCCCTGCCTCGGTGCTGCTTCCTGCTCCTCTTCTTACAATTTAGAAAGCTGAACAGAACAGCCACAAGAAAAAGCCAAGGTATTCCTCACAGAGATCCTGCATGGAGTTCAGCAAGGATTGCTATTTACAGTCACAAAATAAGGGGTTAGCAGGAAAGTGCTGACACCGTCTCAAGTACAGGGCCCTCAATGAGTCACTGTAATAATTAATCTTAAAAAACCCTAAAAGTTCAGAGTATATAAAAGGAGCACTTCCTGCTTTATGGTTGCAAAGACCAAGCTAACTGGGAATATCCTCGTCGGGGGCCCCCAGTGCTCCTTAAATGAGATTACAGGCGCGTGATGAACGGGGCGGCGGGGCTGCGGTGACAGGCAGCGCTTTATGGAGCGATCTGTCTGTCCCCATCACAGCCCACAATGTGTCCCTGGACTCCAATGTGCAGCTCCATTTACCTCCGTGTGACAAATGGGCAGCGCTTGGCGGCGGCGCAGCGAGGTCCGGCGCGGTAATGGTCAGCACAGCTGTGCTGTGGGACACAGCCCAGTTCATTACAGCGCCCAACGCCGCTGCCCAAGGGCGCCTGAGGAACAGGGCAGTAAAGGCTAAAATAAATAACTCAGCATGGAAGGCTAATCTGAAACACTGTTTGATAAATTATTTATAACACAGACAATTGTCTGCATTTAATATTGGCGCTACTGGTAGCATCTTTAAAAGATGATTTATGTGTTGTAATGCCATTAAGCTTTATATGGGCCCACTGCTGGCTATAAAGTCTGCTGAGATTTAGAGAATGAGTTTTAAACTGTCACTGCAACATCATAGTAGATAGAGCCTGTATTAAATCTTTACTTTAAACCTGTTATCTGGAGAGTTGCAGTTTGCAGACACTCAGAGCTGATGGATTACCTCTCACAGCTGCTCTGCCATGAGTCCCAAACAGCACCGAGGAGCAACTTTTCCACATTATTCTTGTATATGACTTGGATCAACTTTCTCTTCTCACTTAAGCAATTTCCAAATTTCAAGTGCTACTGAAGGAAAAAAGAGTCTTTCCTACAGGAGATGAGGCTACTTCTACATTGTATTAATACTGGCTGCACTAATAACCTGTAAACAAGTTTATCATGATGCTCCAGCAGCAAAGGGAACAGCTGCAATGGCTTTATGAACATTATTTCCTCACATTTTGGAATTTCACAAGCAAGTTAAACAGGAGATTGTCTTTCCCAGATTTTAAAACTTTGGAAATTACTGATTATTTTTCTCTTACCAAAATAAAATTAATCCCTTCTGCAGGTCAGCAGGACACTGTTAGAGATGCAATGCACAGTGCAGTTCTCCAAAGCAATTCTTAGAAAGATTTGAAATGCAATGCACAATCAGTATAACATGAACATAAGCAAGCGTTTTTGTAAGAATAAACAAATGCAAATCCTTATCCATAAAAGTCTTTTACAACGAGATTTGTTCCAATACTATCATATAAAAAAGTTGATACTACTTAAAGTGAGAATCCCCAAGACTTGTGTGGGAAGAGAAGGGAAGGAAAAAAAAATCAGAAGCTTCTCAGAGGACAAAGACAATGAAAAAATAAATCTATAAAGGAGTGTTGGGAATTTGGGGGTAGAAAGGAACACCTCCTGAAGGACATATGCACCTACAGGAGCACAATTAGAGTGTGGCAGAGAATCAGCAGCGTGTGGACAGCGAGGGGCTGGGGTGGAGATCAGTCTGTAACTGCAAGAGACACTGAAGTCTGCTCTAAGCCCAAAGAGAACAAACCTGAGAAGCAAAGGATTTTGAATTTCTTGTAAGGGAAGCCTGGAAGGCCCCAGCAGCAAGAACAGATTTGGTTTGACTGTCAGGAAAGGGATTGGCACATGTCATTTAAATCACTCAGGTTTAACAAGTGTCCCCCCAAAAAAGCACATTTCCAGTGCCACCTCAGAGTAAGGAATGACACCATTTGTCTCTTTTTTTTTTTAATTAGGCCTCTGCATTTTATGTTCAGGTTCATTGTGACTGAAGTGACAGTAAACGTTTATTTTTCTAACCATTTTCTGCTGAGAACTTTCCAAATAAGCTGCTCAGTAGTCCCCAATTATTATTCTCAGAGATTACAGTTTCTGCCCATTCTGAGGAAGCCGCCTGTGAGCGCAGGCTCATCCCCACCCCCTCTCTGATATCATACACCAGCAGTATAATAAACCACGTTAATATTTCATACCAGGGTGAAATATGCTGGAGTATCAATTCAACATCTGCCGTCTTTAGGGTACTGGCGTCCCGCAGAGACACTTTCAATTTGTAATTGAGTTCTATACTGAATTAATCAGCAGTTTATCTTTTTTAGGAAAATAATGTCTTCCCCACTAACCTGGATTTACATTAACAATTTATGCCAAATTACCTGCCAAGACAAGAAACTTATATGATTCGGAACTACTATTCAATAACATTAGTGCTGTATGTCATTCCCTACACGGGAATCAGTACAATCCATATTTCCAATGGCACAGAATTAAATTACAAGCTCTTCTCACAACTAGGGGATTTCTTTTAATACCATTCCCATTCTCTGAACTAAGAATGATTAGAAAAATTCATTCAATCCATCACTTAGTAAAGTTCATGGGTTTTTAGGGAACGGATTCTCAAAATGGGAACTGGCTTAGCAGCAGCAGAGCTGTAAATCCTGCCAGGCTGCAGCTCCTCCTCTGTCCCCCTGTGCTGCTCTACAGCAGCACACAGACCCGCAGCCACCCAGATATGCAAACCCTGCAGAAGGCTACGGTTAGAGTTACTTTATGTTACTGCATATAAAAAAATTAATATCAAGCAATAACACATCTGGCTTCAAATAAAGCAAACTCTGCCCCTCTGACTATTGCTTTACCTCTGACAAAAGGATGGAAGGGAATGAAGGTCAACATTTTATTTGGAGAAGAAGCCTTGGGCCCTCTGGTAATATATCCTTGCTGATACACCAACCTGCTCCATAAAGGCCAGGCTGGCTCCCAGCTCCTCCTCCTCCTCCCCATTCCCTCAGCAATTGCCCTCGGCCCTCGCCGCGGGAGCAGCGCTCCAGCCTCGTGCCATGTGAAATATTTTCCAGTACATTTTGCCTGTGTTCTGCAGTTATGGGAGATATACAAACTGGAACAATTTAAACTGGAACACCTGCTCCTGAGAAATGCATCAAAAATAATTACCTGTCCTCCCCCTACCCTGTGCAGTGAAATGATCTCTTAACACAGAGCCCTGCTTCTGGCCAGCTCCTCTGCGTTATTAGGGACAAAGTTTAAGTGTTACTTTCATAAAGGTGAAGAAATTGCTGCTCTTTGACATGCAGCAGGGCCCAATTTACACAAAGGTAGCATTTATTTCCCTTGATGCAGTCTGCAGCCAGCGAACTGTTTTATCTCTGGGAACCCGTGGCGGTGCTGCTGGCAGTGTCCCACGGACTGCAGCACAACCTGGGTCTTCACTCGTTCAGAAAGCACCCCACAAACACCTCCTGCAATCCCAGCCGTGCCAGAGCTGCCACATTCCAAATCAGCCCAGAGTTCCTGTCTAACACTAGTTCCACCAAGGAAATCGATCCAGGGCACAGTTCTGTGAAAGATGATGAAAACAGTACAAAACTGTCCAACATGTCAGGCAGAATCCAGGCTGCCACAGGATAATTGTGATCTAACCTAAGAATAAGAAACAGGTATGATAAGCCTTTATTTTCTGGCTGACTGTGTGCACTAACACCTGGTATTTACCCATGGAAATCCACGTCTCCAAGAGACACGAACACAGCCATGTCAGGAAAGCTGAAAACTGCAGTGCCACAAGCTCTGGCAGCAAGGAGTGAAGATATGCCACTAACAGCCTCAGTTCCTGTCACTGGCTAATGAAATACACAGATACACAGGGCACACAGACACAAAGTCCTGATTTTAGCTCACCAAGTCACATTTCCACCCCCCTCCATTTACTTAATTCCGTGTTTGACACCAACAGGGGTTCAAGTATCTCAGGCAGGCTCTCCAGCCTGGCTCCCATAGTCTGGCTTGATCTGCATTGTCTGCTGCCAGAGTGGAGCCCACACAGCTCCCAGCAAGTGGCCGGGGTCCCGCGGCGTCATTAGAGCCGCGGTGTCAGCTGCGGGATCAGCCGCGGCCGCCACACCTGAGCCCGGGAGCTGATCACCATCCCTAATGAACACGGGCTCATCTGCAGCCTGTCACCGCTCCCCAGCCCCGGCACACGCACACCGGGCTGCCGAGACAGCCATTGTGCAAGATTAGAGACTTCTGACAGGTTCCAAAAATAGCTCCGTATTGTTGTCAGTAGTTAATAAACAAAAATAATTCTACCATATTGAGGGACAGTAGGAAATGCGAGCACAGGAACATTTGAGGGATCTATGTGTCAGCTGCTTAAAAATGGAAGAAAGTGACATGTTTTCATAATATTTTGTAGTGAGCCTGATGCATTTTTTTGCTGAAATAAGAGGTGCACAGTGAAAGCTGCACTCAGCTACTTTGCATTTTGATACCACAAAGATCCCAGAGCACAGGAGCATCCCGAGGAAAGCGCTCTCCGTGCCTCAGCTACTTCACTCAGGGATTAGGGGCCACTCAGAAGTACCTCAAAAACCACTTCTCCCAGCCCTGCCTGCCCATCACAGTGCTCCCAGCCCGTGTAGGTGCCACCCAAGCAGGTGAGCCCAAGCCCCCACTGCAGAGCAGCCACCAGAGCAGCCCAGGGGACACGCCCTGAGCTGGGACAGCAGGTTTGGGACAGCACAGCTGCTGCAGCAGCAGAGGGCCTGTGCCCATGTGGAACACACCCACAACAGTCCTGTCTTCTTACTCACCTGTTCTTACCCTCCAGGGTATTTTTGTTTGCGTTCAGTACCACTGGATTTCCTGCCACACTTAAGAAATGGTACAATAAATGATTGTAAATATAATCTCAACATTTGTAGTGATCTATCCTAGAAATAATTAAGTATCTGCCAGACCATCTCCTATCGCCTTTCTTCCACCTGTTCTGCTCCTGAACTCACTACTCCAAGATTTACTTTCTTTTCCTTGCAAAATTTTGGGATTTTTTGCAGTTTCTGATTCTCTTCCATTTTTTATTAAACCTGGCTGTTTTTATGAAATACAGAAAAGAAATGAAGTTACAAGCAGCCTTTCCTTGCTTAAACAAGTCTACAACATAGCCCCACTGTGCATCAAGTAATTCTACAGACAAAATTATTCTACTTTTCAAACACCAGAAATCAAATACCAGAAGAAAATACACCCTGCTCCCCATCTCCTGAGAAATCCAACCACCACAGGATAGATAAACCCAGAATTCCAGCATTTAATACTGTAGACTTTTTTTTCCCAGCTCACAATGCTTTCCATATCCACTGGCTCAGAGTATTTCTTTGCTATTGTTTAACACCAGAAGGCACAAATGCATTTACAAAATGACTGTAAGGTTTGAAAACCAGTGGCGACTCTATTGGAAGAAAAATTGGCTGCAATGAAAGATCTAAGCTCGGAACACTCCATTAGAAGTGCTGTTCTTCCACTTACGTTTTTTAAAGTAGATCTATAGCTGCCCACATGACAGATTAATATTGTTCCACAGCAGTTAGGTGCTTGGCATTACATTTTTGAAGCATCTAGAGGCCTTCAGGGCTGAAAGTGTTCCCATCGTCAGCGATCTATAATGGTTCCTCTAGAGGCCAGCACTCCTTCCCCACAAACCCTGCTCCATAAATCAGGCTGCACAAGTGGCACTCGGGGACGTCACCATCCATCTCCAGAGCTCCTCTGAAGGAGCTGGGGAAGGATCATCCCCCAGCACTGCAGCCAGGGAAAGGACACCACACTTGGCACTGATAACGCATGTGCTACTTAAATCTGAAGACACACTAAGTCCACGGAAAAAAACCACATCCTGCTGGTGTTAGCACGCCTCAGGCACTGGGAGAAGCTTCAGCAACTCATCTTCAAAAGGCAGAGAGCCAGGGCTCTAGAAACCTGCAAAAATTGGCTAAGCCTGCAGTCTTTTTTTATTTTATTATTTTTTTATTTTTTTTTTAGTTGAGCATCTTCAAAGTCTACGATTCTAACTGTAGGGCACAGCAGCTGCCACTGCAGATTTGATCCTCTCAGCTTTTGGCAGCTCTCAACTTGAAATTCTAGCAAAAGAATTTTTCAAGTTGCTATTATTGCCTGTCATGGATTTATAAATATTGTGCACTATCTGCTGTGGCATGGCTCTCCTGGGACACCAGTGCATGCCAAAAGCATAACAGAATGAAAAACAGTTCCTATTCTTCAAATAAATGCTAATTTTTTTTTAACTGTGCTCACACGATGTGTTTGGTGATCAGCTTCAATAGTACAGAATATATATCAGAGGCAAAAAAGCTGATTGTCTTTTCCAGTAGTATTCAGCTGCTACTTTCATTAAGCTTGTTTAATTACATTCCAGATGCTAATTTGCAAGTTGATACCAGAGGGTGCAGGACAGTTTGCCTTTGAATCATTTTTCTGTGATGTGATGGTCTTGAAGCACACCACTACCCTCCAGTAGCCCTAGCAAGCTATCCTGACAATTAGTGCAAAAGAAAGGAGCACTGATCTTGACAGAAAAATAATAATTTTCTACATATTTTGTTATATTAATCTCCAGCAATTTTATGTTCATTGCCATTTCATAGCAAGTTTTATGTAAAATACACATAGCATACTTCAGATTTAATTTGGATTAATTTCAATAGAAATATTTGTTATTTTGTTAATTTACTGAAAAAAAAACCAAACCACATCTGACTTAGAATGTAAATACAAACTCACAGCCATAACAGAATAAGAGGAAGTGTTCAAGAGTACAGTTGAGTTTTATCACATGAAACTTTGCTGGTTTTGTTAACACAATTCCTGAGCTGTTATTAGATAACAGATTATCCAGGAAAACCAAAGGAAGGGTTAAGGTGCCTGCAAGTCTCTAAGATCTAAATATCTATTTCAACAAATTGGTAGGCTGCATTGCTACATGCTTGTTATAAGTGACTATCTGCTGCCACTTATGGTCGTGTGCGAAGACAGTTTAATGAGGATGACCTTTCTAAATAGGAAAATTTAGAGATTTACCAGTTTTTGGTGCCTTTTTCGGTTGCTCTTACACAAGAAATGACTTAAAATCCAAGCTTGAAAGCTAGCTAGAATAAATGAGAATTGTAGTTGCACAGCACAGCTCTTTGCCTCTGGGAAGGAGAATTGTTGTGCTGTAGCTGCTGCAGGGATGTGCAGTGTGTGTTTCAGGAGTGGCACACATGCCAAGTGCACAGTCACACAGGAGGCTGCAAAAGGAGGCTCATTCTTACAGCAGCACGAGGGGAGAGGCAGAAACAGAGCCTTCCTCTCTCTGCCGTGGCTCCATCAGCCATCTGCTGTGAGGATCCTTCCCAGAGACACTTGGGGGCCTATTAAACATACTCCAATATTTCTGATGACAATTGTAAATATTCTACAGGCCAAGAAGCCCAGTGTCTTCAGACACTTCCCAAATCACTGGAATCCTGATCCCACTGCGTGTCCCCAACTTTTTCTACCACTCTTGCTTAGGTACTGACAGGACAGGGGCCAGGGATAATTGGAAAACTGCTTATTACTAATGCTGAAGCAATTAACTAATGGCAAGCTTCTCAAAACAAGGTGGGAGCATTGATGGCTTTTTAGAAATCTGCTGGAATTGCACACTGGGATTTGTCAGGAGATGTACCAGGGTACAACAGATCATCTCACATTTTAAACTTCATTTACCAGCTTTATAGACAGGAACTGAGGATTTATGGGACCATTCTAAAACCACAGGGCACTTGAGGGGGAGGAAATGACCCACTGCAGCTGCATTACAAAAATGAGGAGCATCTGAAGACCTCTGATGATAGTAAATTAACTTGTGCATTTTCCACATTATTCTGAAGAGCTCCAAGCTTTGGTTTATCTGCCTTTTAGGCAAAAATGATTGCAATTGTTAGTGTTACAAGTCATTTTTAATGGGTTCAATTTTCATTCTTGTGTTCAATTCTCTTTTTTTTCTTTACTGTGGAATGATTAATCAATTGGAATGAGAAGGTGCATTCACAGAAAGTCTGAAGAGATTAATGTGCTTTAAGAGGACTTGACATTCCTGAGGCATTTTATGAAATACAGTTACAGAAAACCCTGTAATGGTTTTGTAGATAATTTCATCTCAGTTCTCAGGGTTTAGATTAGCAGTATAGTATAACCAAATGCAAGAAATGCTACAGAAAATACAAAAATAATGCCCCGCATTCATTTCTAACTGAACAGCTTACTCTGATCTTATCGTGGCACTCCAGTTTTTAGCCTTCCTGAATGATTCTTTATAACAATGACCAAGTATTTTCCATTTTTATCAGAATCATCAGCAAAACACAACATCATGAGTCTTCTGATAATCAGCTTTTAAGTAGATACTAAAAGTGCAAACATTAGTTCTGAACATATCCAACTAATTAGAACTGTTTTATGTACTACCTGAACACTTTTTGTTGCATTCTCTTTTCAAGATTGAGAGAGAAGGACAGATTGACAGAAAACCATCAATATTGACTGTGCAAGGGCTGGTAAATTCCTGAAGAAAACTATAACCAGTAAGGTGTATGTTTTTAAAGCCTTCACCTATATTCAAATCACACATTTTCCCATATAAACACAGCTTCTTGCAAATTTATTTTACCCATCAATTTTTACAGCTTTGCAGTAAGCTGACATTAGTGCATTTTAAGTGCAGCAAAATTAGAGCAGATTTACCTTTTTTAGAGTTTCAAACTCCTAAAGTCTCATGAGGATTGCTGAGGGAGGAAACACTGAGGTTTAAAAGCCCAAGCCTTACCTCCATGTCGGGTTTGTATTTATCTTCAAACACTGCCATGGCTGCCAGCGATCCGGAACCTGTGGTGACAACAGGACACCCCTTCAGCCAGTGCATTTAGGTAGGGAATTATCTTAGAGAAAAATACAGCACACCTTATCAGCACAAAGCAAACTGAAGCCCACCTTTGCTCCCTCTGCCACTGCAGTGCCTGCACTAAGAGCCAGATTTAATCCTGGGGTGCAGCTCGTGTGCACAGGCCCACCCTGACAGCCTTTGCTCTTTAGCATTTTGAACATAAGACACAAAACAAGGTTAGAAACAGAGAGTTTAGGGAATGCCAGAGTTTGCAGTCCCTACTCCTCCATGCCTGCCCCTCTCAGAGGGGTGCTGGAATGAGGGGATGGCTCCAGCCCTGGGGGTGCCACAGGGCACTGCATTTCCCCTGTGGATAAACAGTTCATCGTGCTCCTGCTTTGTGCCATTATTTTTACAATCATGAACAATAACAGCTGAACAAAGTGCCAGAGACCAAAGCAGGAGTTTAACACTCCTCTCCTGGAAGGACCAGGTACAAGAGCAGTGATGGAACAGGAGCCATCTCTGCCCAGAGCACTGTGACTGCAGGGTTATAAATGTGCTTTTCATGAATTAACACAAAAAGCAGGATGGCACTGTTTGAAACTGTAAACTTGCTTTGTTCAGAAAGAGTGAGCCTTCAGGAACATTTTCTTGTGTGTCGGTGGCCCTACCCATATTTCAGAGAGCACTACTTTTGGGGAGTGAATAAAGTTACCTGCAATTTTTTACTCCAATTAGAAGATTTTTTGGCATTTATTACTTTTTAACTTGTTTTGCATAGTGCTATCTGTTTAGCTGGGTCACAGAGAAAGCCATATTTCCTATTTAAAATGATTTGTGTATATCGCTTGACCACCTCAATGGTTTAGTGAAAGCAAAAGGCAGCGATTAAACAGTTTCAAATGAGGTGTCCTGCTGATTTTATCAAGTCTGCTGAATGTATAATGAAAAAGGAGAAGCTGACAGTGACACTGTTGAGAAAATACAGACTACCTTAGCTGAACCATTTAAGGAGGTCCAATTATAGATCAAATTTAAAGGGTTGAAACAGCAGATTTACAGACACAAATCAATGAACATGGTAATCCTGATGAATATGACAGATATTCCTGTTACAGAATATTGCTGTGGTTGAGGATCATTACCTTTACAGTACCAAATACATCACATCTAAAAGCAGTAGGACACTCTAAGTGTGTACTTGTATTGCAGGCAATGACTATTCATTTACACCTCGGAGCAATACACAACTCCATTTTTTAAACGCTGAAACTGAGAATAAAGAAGATTTTAAAGCAACTAATAGCAAAACTGAACTGCTGATGCAAACAGCTGATATCACAGAACAAATCACAAATAAAAAGAATTTTACTGACCCTTCAAATAAGGTCAAAATAAAGCATGTGCCAAAACAAATAAAGGAACCTGAACAATGAAATAATCATTCTTCTGGAATTATACAGGAGTATTTCTTATGAGAGGGAAAAAATAATCTGGGCTATGGTCTCATACCAAGCCCACATTCCTGCTATACCAGATGAAGGCCTACCATGAGCTAAACAACCTTATTCTCAGGGAAAGGTTGACAAAACCACAGTACAAAGACTAGGAAACGTTCAAGGAACAAAATATAAAATGTACTGTCTGACCCAAATGACTACATGAGCTGTTTAGTTGGGAAACAGTGACCTCGATTTCTTAAAACTTCTACTGACAAAGAATTATCAGTAACACAACTGCACACATGGCTCAGGCTGAATTCTTCCAGCTCCTTTTAAAAAGAAGTTCCCAAAAGAACCTATGGGCAGGAAATCAGTAACTTAAAGAAGAAAAAAAAAAGAAAAAGGAAAAAGGCGGGGGGAATCTTATGTTACAGTACATGAAATCCTTTATACATAAAGAATTACACTTAATTATTTATCTCACTATGTTACCAAGACACAAATAAATGCCAAATCTACTATCAACCTTAAATAAATAAATCCAGACAGTCCTATAACGTAAATTTTCAAAGAGTTGTTTAAAGTCTTAACTTAATTAAACCTACATAAGACATTTACATCTGAAAACTAAGATCCTAAGGAGGTTCTAGCAGACCAGGAAGCTGGAAAAGCTGAATAGACTCGCTTCATTTTTCTCTAGTGCTTACAAATCCTAAACAAACTTGCATTTAAAATTTGCCTTAGCAAAAGCCTCCCAGCACAGCTAAGCATTCTCTGAAGGAACAGATTTTCCTGGTCTTAAACAGCACAATGAAAATCCCTCCTTGCTCCCAGCACCAGATGTAAGCCCCGTGTTTTCAGAAACACCAGTCAATGCACACATCTGAGTGTCTCCATCAAAACAAGGCGTGTTTGACAACAGCAACGGGAACTGTTGTGGAAAAGCCTCCCTGGAGCAGGGAGCTGAGCAAAGCCCAGCTGCACTGCAGGGCCTGGCCGTGCAGCCAGGGACAGTCAGAGCCACGGTGACAACTCCACTGCCCCACCCAGCCACCTCCCTCTCCCTGTCAAATTCCACTGGCAGCCAACAACCCCACAGAGTTCAACCCCTCCAGCTGCCTCCTGAAGGCTGCACTGTGACAGGAGGGCAATAAAGCTGGCAACTTAAGCAAACACTGCAAGCACGGCTTTCTTATTGCAGTTCCTATAAAAACACAGAAAACTTGGATATTAAGGGTCTATGGAGAACTTGTTTGTGTGTGGGGAAACAGCTGCTCTCCTGTCCGTGCACTCAGTGCCCACCAATAATTCATTTTTAACAAGCATGCTTTGCCTTTATGCAGAAACAAGCTTCACAATTCCCAAACACAATGTCTGGAGAAGGATAAAATCCAAACACGGCAAAACACCATCCATTAACTCGGGATGGATTCCCCTCCTCATACACACAATAACTGATAAAAGTCACTACCAGTTCAGATTCAGCAGCAGCTCAACCTCAAATCCATTAAAATGTCATTAAATAGTGTCTTTAGCTGAGCCCAAAGTAACACCAAACCAGGTATTTACCTTAGGTAACATTTCAAACTAAGGTCTGCAGAAATAGGAAATTTTCTTTCTTGGATTTTTTTTTTCACATGTTTAAAGTTTATGTCTCTTCTGTATGTGAGCAATAAGAATAATTGGAATAAAGGATAATTGGCAAAGTGATAATTTATTTGTATTATACAGCATTCAGGAAAAAACCCTTTCCAATTTTTAAAACCCACTAACTGCTAAGAATGCTTACACTTTACATCAAGTAAAAAATGTCATCTCAATTCTAAAGAATTTACTTTGCACGTATTTTCAGTAAGTGACATTTTAGAACCAAATATTCAGGAAGCATTAAACTAATGTCTACACATGTAAAAATATTGACTGCATACAAATTCTGCAGAACTACAGGAGCTGAACTACTCAGAGGAAAATGCTTTGCAGCCTCCTGATTAGCATGAACCAGGTAAGTCATGAAACAATAAAAGAATTTACTGTTCCCTTCTTTAAGTAACATTGGTCATCTCCTGAATTTTCTCAACCAAGTTGTTACATTTTCTGCGTGCAACTGTAATAAACTGACTTTAAAAATACCATCTGTTCTTCACTTGAGCAGTTGTACCACTTCGGTATGGATTTAAAGTGAAAGATAATTATTGACACATAGCAAAAAAGTGCAGCTCACAACAATTTTCGTTGTGAATTACAGCTGCTGGAGCTTTCCTAAAGCAGATGCACTGGATGTTTTCAGCAGAGCCTGCACTGAAGACAAGTTCTCGTTGCCAAGTCCAGTCCATCTCCTCACCCAGGACCTGTTTGCTGCCACACCAGAGGATGTGCAGAGCTCAGAGAGCAACATTTAGCACTCCCTCATCCATCACTGCCAGGGCTCCCTGACAGGGCATTTATTCACAGGCACTCATTGTTATTCAATTTGCTGCTCATCCCAGGTAAGAACTCCGTGCTCTCGGCAGCCCCTTGGACTGGGATCATTTTTCAGCCTGGCTCCTGGCTGGGGGCTGGCTCCCAGCAGTGGGAGTTCTTGCTCTGCAGCACGACACTGCCACTGCATGAAGAGCTGATTTATGAATATGAAGCACCACTGGCACCAGGGGAGCAGCTCCAGCCACCAGAGACTCCTGAACACTCCGCCTGCTTCCGAAAGCTCAACTACACACTTGGAGTGCTTTAATTTTATGCATGCATTTCATTATAAGCCTTGGCCAGAAGCTTTCCTAGACAAGCCAAGCAATCAGACAATCTTGCATCGTTTGCTGAAATCCAATTTTGTCCTTTGTCAGCATAAACAGTTTAATTTGATGTTCTCAATCCTGAGTAAGCACTGTGTATCTTTTAAATCCCTCTTGCAAGGCAGGACACCACTCTGTCCATCCAGACAGACCAGCACACCAAAATAAAACTCAACTTCTGAACCATCTTTCCTATTTAATACTGAAATTCCAGAAGTTAACTGGCCAAACATGCTTACTCTGATTTAATAAACTGCCTTTAGGACATTTAGGGAAAAAAAACCCCAAAAAACAACAGATTTGTCTAAATAAGACTGAAATACAATTCCAACTGCTATCTTCAATTTGACTTTTCATAGTTTTTCTGCTGTCTCGAGTCTCTCATCTATCTGTATCAGCTAATTTATTAGTAAAGCATATCCTGCCCACTGGAGGAAGTGTCAGTGCACCAGGGGTGGGAAGGTGAAGGACCCTGATGCTGAGAAAGCTTTGTTTGACAGCGTGGCCAAAAGCAATGTGTGGGCACCAGCCCCACACCTGG
>VZTB01004456.1:642211-692599 GCA_013397245.1 Thryothorus ludovicianus
CCGCCGCCGCCGCCGCCTCACCGGGCGCAGTTGTCGAAGCTGAAGCCGCCGGCGGGCGCGCGCAGCACGGACACGGCCGCCATGTTCCGCCGGGCTCGGGCGGGGCCGCGAGCGCTTCCGGGGCAGCGAAATGGCGGCGGCGCTGAGGGCGGGCGGGGCGCGGCCCTCAGGGACCCGGCCCTGGCGACGGGGGGAAAGCGGCACGGGGGCCGTGAAACTGACCTGAAACCCACTCAAACAGACGCAAAACACACCTGAACCGACCCAAAACTGACCCCAAACTGACCCAAAACAGACCCAAAACCCACCCAAAACCGACCAGAAACCAACCCAAAACAAACCCAAAACACACGAGAAACCCACCCAAACCCAACTCAAAACAGACCCAAAATTCCCCCAAAACCAATGTACTGGCAATGGAACGGGAAAAAAGAAAAAAGAAAAAGAAAAAAATTCCCATTTTCATAGTTACAGGAGTCCTGCTGTATGTCACTAAAATTTAGTGCTTTCTGAGTAAACTCCAGTTTAACTTTTCTTTCAGTGTCCCAGACCATTAAAGGAATGCTCAAATGTATCCACAGAGAACAGAACTTCTGGCCACATCTGCAGAAAGGATGTGCTTTAAAGCAAGGCAGAGAGTGAGATTTTTTCCAAAGTTCACACATAGTTGCTTTCTAGATGTTATAAGTGCCTGAAATAAAAAAACTTATTGATTAAAAAAATTAAGTGCTGTTTGTTCTAAACATTAAATATTAATTACTTGACACCCTTTCTCTTGCAGGAAAATGAACCCGGGGTCCCCTGTGTCCAACCAGATCTGCATGTCGGCACTGTCCCTCCTAATTATTGAAAAATTACAGTTCTCCATCAGGGTGTTCTTCAGATGAACAGCAAAAATGGGGTGGGCATGGGCAAAGCTACTGGGCAATCTCTACTTTTCCCTCTAATGCTCAAAAATACTTGCCAATGGGAGAGAACAAAAACAGCCACGGGGAAGAAATCCAAACCACAGCCTCTCTATTGATTGTGCCAGCCTTGCAGAAAAAAAGCCACCAGACCAGGCAAGACCATCCTGAAAGTAAACACTCAGAGAACTACACTCTGCACACTCTTCTCCCCTTCTCTCAGCCCTTGGGTAACTGAAATCCCATGTTCTTGTACACCAGTAAAGCTGGGAAGCTGCCTGAGAGACAGAATATCCTGCTGCCAGATGCTCTTTTTTCATTCTAACACAGTTGTTTTTCCCTTCACTTGATAAAGTTAAAATAAACAGTCTCTGGGGTGAATTACAGGCATCAAAATTGGATTGGCATATAAACTGTGGAGCAGTTGGTGGTGGGGAGTCTGGGGAAAAGGAAACAGCAGGTTTTAGCTAGAGGGGACAACAGCTTTATTTCCCTTTTGGTCCTTGACAACTAAGCAGATGTCCTACAATTATTGTTTTACCTTCTAGAAACACAGAGCCTTTTCCCATCCTCCCAGGTAGGCGTGCGGCCGGCCCTCCCGCAGATGTGCAGGTACCTCCCCTCGCTGGTTCAGAGCCATCGTGGTGCACCTCGAGCTCCATCTATTGCTGCCTAGTGCCTGCCTGAGAGGCAGACAAACCCTTGTTTCTCCCCCAGCTTTCTGGGATACCTATTTCCAACCCCACTGATGTCGAGACAACTGATGGGCTAAAGAATGATGCCTTGTCTGGTGGTCTGACGTGGGCTTTCTCACACCTGTTACATCGTTATCTTTGCTTCTGTGGGCACAAGGCTCTGTTGGTGCCCTCGGGAGCCCTTTGGTGCAGATGTCCCTGGAGCCTGGCAGCAGTGATGGGTGGCAGGAGGTGTCCCTGGGCACCCCCTCTGTCACGGGGCACCCGCCGTGCAGGGGTGGAGGGTGGCACCGTTCTGACGGGCTTGGGATGTCCAAAGGTATGCAGAAAAATAAACACGGGGAAAGAGAGTGCCAGGTTCAATTAATTTTAAAGGTTCTGGTCACATCTATTAGGAAGTGCTTGTTTTACTTGTGGGAACACCTAGGGCTGCACACCTCAGAGCTCACCTTAACTTGCTACGATGAACTGCACTGGAGCCTGAAAAACACAAACTTCTCTCTCTCTCTCTCTTTTTTNGAAATCTGTTTCTAGCCTTAATAAAGCTGCAATCCAGGTTTATCATCCTACAAGACATCTGACAGGGAAGTTAAATAGCACTCCAGACACATTTTTTAAAACTTACTTGGGATAGGAGGAATGTTTAGTGTTATCTCAGCAGGTGGGCTTTGGAGCTGAGGTCTGTCTTCACTGAGTGTGTGTAATGTATAAACTCCCAGGTATTTTGGTGTCTGCACTGACACCTGCCTGCTTTCCCAGTTTTGTATTCAGTGCTTTCACAAAGTGTGAATGACAAATGACATCTGAAATTCTTGGACCTTTTGAAGAGACGTTGGGTAACTTGGAATGTTTAACGAAATCTTCAGTATGGTTTTCCTCTACGAAGCTTGCACCTGCTCTTGCAGTATGAGAGGCACACATGCTGTTTCAGGGTAACTAGAGGAAATCACCAGGCAATTTTTTGCTGTCTAGAATAAAGGAGTTAGAAAAAGTCAAGTCTCACCTGGTGAGGCTGGGCTCTGCACCACCGACCCAACCCTACACCGGACAGATTTTCATCAGAGCTGGTCAGAGGCAATGCAAATTAGCCCGGAGCTGAAAGCTCTGATGTGCTCCTGACCCCTCATCACAGCTGTGCTTGGTGCATATTCCAGTATATTCCTGGCTGGTGTGTATTCCTAGCTCCCAAGCTAGCCAGCAACTCCTGTAATGTCCCAAGGTGAACTTGTGCTAGGAGGGGAGCCAGGCAGGGAGATAATCGCTGAACTGGAGAATAAATGCACCATGTGTCTCTCCTGTTCCAAACCACTCTAATTTCAAACATCTCGCCTCAACAACGATCTGTTAACGAGCTGCAAGCCAAGAATCTGTCAGAAGAATTTAAATACAATTCTGACAAGATCAGAACTAGATAGACTCAAACTTTACCAACCTGTGTATAAACCACAGCTAATGGAGTGTTTGCCCAGGTCAGGACAGAAGGTGAGCTTACTGAGATCTCCATTGTAACTGAAACTTCCAAAAGCAGACTTATTTGACACATTTTAATTCATTAGAGGAAATAGAGTGTTGACTTGAGTCTAAGATGGTCCCTTCATTACTTTGAAAACTGAAAGAGGTTGAAGCTGGAGCAGACAAGTGGTGCAGGCAAGGGGATGATGTAGTGAGATGTGAAGGAAGCTCCAAAGGAGTTCTGAAAGAGCCATTTTCTGAATGGGAATGGCTTCTGGCAGGGGTGTAGATGTGAGAACAGACTGTCTCCCTGCATGGGACAGGATGCCAGTAAAAGGGATGTGAGGGGGGCATTCCCAGTCCAGGTTGGGAGTACACACTTGAGTTGACTGAACTCCAAAACTGTGGAGACACCCTGGGCTCAGCTGGGCACAGTGTGCTTCCTCTTTCTCAACATCTGTGTTCCTGTAAACTGATGTGGAACTGCTTATGCCAGTTGTTTGTAGACCCTCCTGTCTTGTGACTGACGTGATTAAACCCAGTAAAGAGATGGTTTCTCTACTGCCAGGCTCCTGCAGAGAAGACTTGGGCCATCTGCTTAATGGTCTGTTGCGTTTCTGGCCGCTGGTGCTGTCGCAGTGGCTGGGGCTCTGCTGTTGTGCAACAGCCACGTATGGAAAGCTTTATCCTTTAATGTGAAAAATGGGAAAGACAGATGCAATCTGGGCCTAATATTGTTCTTCTGTGTTTTCCTCTCATCTCTCAGGAGCTCTCTTGCTGCTGCCTTTCCTCACTCTGAGCACCAGAGCTCCTCTTTGTACTTGATAAGGCAGGCACAGTCACTGTCCCCCAAATCCAGATCCCTGCCTGAGGGTGTTGCTCAGGACCTCCAGAAGATCTGAACCATCTCCCTGTGATGGTTGTGACCTCAGCCTGTGCATATTGACACCTCACAGAAGTTACAGTTTGCAGAGTTTTTCCTAGCTCTGATTCCAGGGTCAAGTAGAGGCACCATGGATGTCTGGTTAAACCGGCATAACTCCTTTCTTAGAAAACTATGGAAAAAAGGTATCAGAAAGATTTAGTGTTTCAAAGAGGATCAGAACCAAATGCCCTGTCTTGTAGGAGGATGAGAGATTTAGGAGTAGTTAGTAGCTTGAGGAAAAAAAACACCAGAAAGATGAGTAATACAGGCAGCTCCTGTTTTTTTTTCCTGTTAAGTTTCTGCGCTACACAGATTTGTTATAAACGATGGCACTAAATAACCAGCCGTGCCCAAGCTCCCTGAAAGGCCCTGTAATATCAGCAGCTGATGTCCCACTGCGCAGGGACACAATTGGGTCTGTTCCTCCAGACAATACACCTGTCACTGGGAAACAGAAAGCTGGCAATTAGCGGGGAGGCTCTGTGTTGGGCTTTCATCCCAGACAATGAGAAGGGCCTGGAAGAGTGAGATTAAGGCTGGCATGTCCACATGAGATTGCTGAAACAAACCTCACTGAGACTTGGGGGCATTTAAGAAGCACAAACAAGAAAATAAAACCCTGGTTAAATCTAACTCTGCAAACAACTTAGAAAACAAAATAGCACTGGAACAGGATCCTTTGCATTAGAAATAAAAGTCTGGGGTTGTAGAGGAAACTTTCTTCTCAGCTGAGATGTCTTGTGGTTGTCAGTGCATAGGAAATTAAACCAAGTTCTGCACTCAAGGGCTGCGGAGTTCTGGGAGTTCTGCATTGCTCAGCCAGGACCAGGACTAAGCAGCAGCCTCCACAGACAAGAATTGTTACCTAATTAATGCAAGTTCCACGCCTGGGGACTCCATGCCTTACACTCTTTAAAGGTCCCCCAAATGATTGGCCCTACCCAGGCCCTGAAAGCAATGCAGTGACACAAGCAGCTGTTAGAAAGGAACTCATTTGGTCAGGAAGTCTCAAACATTTTTTCTCTTGGTGCAGGTGTTCTTCCAACACACAGGAACCAGGAAAGCCGGAGGAAAATTAGGAAGATCTTTCCTTGCTACCAGCTCCATCTCCCTAGGGATGTAATTTAGGATTGCCACATTCCATGAAGCAGAGGGTGGGGGTCTCCAGCGATTGTGCCCATGCTGTGCTTTGAGCAGAGCTCAGAGCAGGGTTACAGCACACCCCTGTTCACCAGCAGCTGAGGTGTGATTGCTGTGCTGAGGGCAGGTCACCTGCTGCTGACAGGGGCACGGGGGACTGAGGGCTGCAGGCAGAACTGTGCCTTTTCTGTGCAAGGAGGTGGTTGGTACAGGCAGGCTCTTGAGACCTCCACGGGTCACTCTGTCCCCTTGGGGAGGTATTGCTCTGCCTGTGACCTTGTGCCCTCTCCCCTCAGCTTCCTGGGGGACATATCCATCACCTACCAGGCCCTTGATGGGAAGCCTGTAGCATCAGGAAGTTTGGTCAACCCTGATGTGACAGACTTGAAAGGAGAAGGGGAGAGGAAACTAAGGGAACTGGACAAATAATGGCATTGCCAAACATGAGGGTGTCTGGCCATAAAATCACATCAGTGCAGACCTTCAGTGTGCAGGGTGAGGAACTCGTGAAGAAATTGCTTTGAGCACGTGTCCTCTCTGTCCCTGCCCTGCTGAGCTGTGAATGGGAAATGGCACCTGCCATCCCAAGTCCTAACCCTGCTCTTGACGACTCCTGCATGGCCAGGCCGGTTGCTGTGCAGGTACAGACCAGTTTTCTAGGTAAGGTGAGTGTGAAGGTCAGGTGGTGACACTGTGCCTTTGTCCAGAGGGGCTGGGAGGCTTGTCTAGATTTTTCCAGGTACTTCTGGTAACTTGATCTGTGTGAGAGTGGAAATGTGTGTGTTGAGAGCTTGCTTGGGGTGACAGAGATGGGGTGTCCTGCCCTGAGGGCTCCCTGGGAGCAGGAGCAGCAGGAAGCTGTGCCATGGCCACAGCACTGCAATGCAGGGTTAATTGCTTCCTGAGTGCTGATGAATCTTCTTTTGGGAGAGCTGGCATGGAGAAGCCGCAGCAGCACAGGCCAGCAGCAGCTTGTGAAACATTCAGATGTGGGAAAGGGTAAAATAATTGCAATATGTCAGCTGTGTGACACTTTCACAGCCCCAGTACTGGGGAGGGAGGTGAGTCTGCATCTCTTCTACTGGTGCCTCCAGATTCAGCCCTTGGGAAGCCCTGCCTTGGGTCGAAACTGATCCTAATGAGAGTTTGGGTGACACTAAACTCAGTGAGGAGGAGTTGGGTTAGAGAGAGTGTCTGAGCAGTAAGAAAAGACTGGAGGAGAATAACCTGTACAACAGGGCTGGGGGAATGCTGTTTTGAAGGATAGCTCTGCAAGGGACAGGCTTGCACATGACTGAGTGATCTCTGACACACTCCGTGCTTTGTTCCATTTCTCAGTGCATCTTGCTCAGACACATGGCTTCTACTCCATTTGGCAAATATTTGATTTATAAAGATTAACATGTTGCTCGCCCATGTGCTGGGAAGCTCTTCCAAGGGTTGTGTGAAAGATGTGCCTTGAGGGTGGCAGCTCGGGGTTTACTCACTGCTAAGGAAACATTCCTTAAAATGCACCTGAGCTGATTTTTTAAATTGACTGAGTGTAAACAGAACTGCAGCCTATTCCAAACCAAGCTAACCCAGAGTGACAGCATCGCCCAAATGGCACAACACAACTTGCCCTTTGCTCAGCTGCTTGTTAGAGAGATTTACCAGCATTAAAAGTGCTTTGGGACTTTGCCATCCAACCATCCCAAGGTCGTATGTCTGCTTGCCAAGGTCTTCATGTGCTGGATAGACACCTCTTAACTCTAGGAACTCTGTCATTTCCAATTTATGTTAAGATGTATGAAGGAAGGTGATTCCAGAATCTGCAGTTGCCCTAAGGAGACAGCTGACTGGCTTTGTGGGAATTAGTGCTGATACAGCGAGGAACTGCCAGCACTGATGGCAACAAATCTGCTCCATGGCAAGGAGCAAACAGTTGGCAGTGCCCATGTGTGCACAGAAATCGTCTGGAGAGCCAGGAGGTCCAAAGCAACCACACTTGCTGGGCTGTGCTCTTTGGGGCCTTTTCAGCGTGATTTTAGGTGAAAGCACAATGAGATGCCAACTGTTGGTTTCCACTTGCTGGCTGCGACCTTTCCTTTGAAATGCCAGTGATGCTTTCTTGCCAGGGTCTCTAGAGCCATCCTTGATGGCAGCCAAAGCATCAAGACTTATTTGAAAGTCCACTTTATACTTATGGAAATCAGTTCATGTTTAAATCCAGGTAAGTGGTGTAGGTGATGGTGGAAATTTGGGTGGCTTTCAGTGATCACAGGAAATTTCCCTTCACCTCTCTGCATATGCACAGAGGAAGGTTTATTTACACATACCGAGAAGAGTGAGGCTGAGGCCTTGATCCCTTTTCTAATGCTACCAGAAAACTCTATTTTGTGCTCTTACAAAAGGTGATTCATTCTGTGTAAGACATAGGCACAAAGACCAGAGTTTTGCTGTCTTCTGCAAAACCAACATTCATTAAACTTAATCCAGCCCTAAATTTGAAGTATCTTCCCTCTGAAGATCTTTGGTGTAAATTTGGGCTCTGCCTCATGTCCTTAGCTCCCTCCATTATCCAAGGAGGCAGGATCTAGTTTTGGCCAAGCCACAGTGGGCTCAGAGCCTTCTGCAGTGCTGCCATGCTGTTGGCAGGCCCTTGGTGCTCTGTGCCACGCTGCCCACGAGTGCCAGGCCATTTCCCCACTGCCAGCAGTGACTAAGCAGCCCAGAGCAGCTGCCCCCAAGGTCCATTCTTCTGTGGGAGATTTATTGCCAAAAGCAGAGGCGTTGGGATGGGAAAATCGCCTCCATTCCCAGGCGAAGCCCCTGTAGAACAAAAGCCAGTTGCTGGTGAATCCATGGTGTGATTCAAGCATTTACTGGGGCGAGAGGAGTGGGAACAGTGAGCCTGTTGCTGTAGCAAAAGTGAGTGGGCATCAAGCAAAGGAGCAGCTCTGGCTCGAGAGGTGGGAAGTTCCACAGCCATGGGGGTGACCTGGACCCTCCAGCCTTGGCATTCTCCCCGGGACAGCTGCAGATCCCCGTGTGAGGAAACGCTGGAGTGCTGAAGCTGCTCGGTGAGGACACTGCACCAGGAACACGCTGGACATCTCCTGACCTGTCCCCCTTCACCTGCACTCCTGGGCTGTTCTGGGCTCTTGCTACTGTGAGGATCCCTAGTCACTCCCCCACTCCCTGATTTCTTTGCCACGATCATGTGCCAGAATTTCTGGGAAGGTTTATTGGACACTTCTATGGAGCAGTGACTGCCAGGGAAGAAGATCCCGGTGCTGCTGGCACAGCGGAGCAGGGAGGGCTCTCTCGGTTGTGAGTACCTCGCTGTCAGGGCGAGGGGTCGGCGATGGGGTGGGCTGGAGGGGCGTCCCGGGGTGCGACTCGATGCGACTCCAGCGGGCCCGGTGCGGGGAGCGGCGGCACCTTCTGTGAGCGCTGCTCGGGGAGCTGCGGCGGAGCCCAGCGGGGCTGGGTGCGGAGCGGGGTGCGGAGCCTTTGGAGCCGTGCGGAGCCGTGCGGAGCGGGGTGCGGAGCGGGGTGCGGAGCCTTTGGAGCCGTGCGGAGCCGTGCGGAGCCGTGGGAGCGGAGCGGAGCCATGGGGAGCTGTGGTAGCCTTTGGAGCTGTGCGGAGCCGTGGGAGCGGAGCGGAGCGGCCGCGGTTCTCGCTCTCCGCCGCTCCGTTCTCCGCAGCCGCGCTCCGCCGCCCCGCCGGGCTGTCCGCTCGTCCCGTACCGGAGCTCGGCCCTGCCCGGGCTCCCCAGGGCAGCCCCAGCCCCGGGTGCCCTGAGTCACTGGGCTCTCCCCGCTGGGACACCGGGCGCTCCCCCCTGGGACACCGGGCCCTCCCCACTGCCCTGTTTTTGCTGCCCCAACCGGGTTCCAGGTTTTGCCTGCACCGTCTCCAGGGCCCTCCTTGGACAAGCGGACACCTGAGGCTACAGGTGCAGCCTGAGGAGCGCGGGATTGGCGCTGCCGTGGCTCCCTCTCCCCCATCAGATTTATATTTTTCCCTGGAGGGCCAAGAGCTGTGTTCGGGGTTTCCAAAGTCACTGCTGAACTCGGGGAGCACAGAGCCCGGGCTGCAGAGGGGATCTCCGAAGTCCCTTAGCAGCAAAGTGCATAAATGTGTTTTTACAGCGCGCCCGGGAGAGCCCGGGAGAGCAGAGATCACCCACAGCCGGCGGAGCCGCTGCCCAGAGCTCTGGGGCTTGTTTGCATTGGCGTTGCCACTTTCCATCTTGTGTCTTTACGTACCCTCATCTGTGATTTTACTAGGTTTTTTACTGCCGTGCACTCCGGGTTCTCTGCCGCTGGGGCAGGGGTGGGGGCTCACAGTCCATGCCCGCGATGGCTCCGTGGTGCTGGGCTCTGTGTTTGGGCTCTGGAGGCTGCGTTCGCTGCTCCGCAGGGTCTGCTCCGGTGCTCTGCTCCTGCAGGATTTAGAGGCAACGAGAAAAGCTGCCAGTGATGCAACACTGTTTAATGATGCCATTTACGGTGGCTTTTTTATTTCATTAATGCAGATGAAGGGGCTCTGCTAGCTTGCCTGATCGTTAATATTGCACATCTCTATGTTTTATGCTTAATTATTTTGTATCCTGCAAACAAGTGTTAAACTGAAATCATAAGTTCTTCAAGAAGATCTGGGAATTCCTTGGATAAGATACTATTCTTTGGATAAGATACTATTCAGGACAGGTATTTCAGAGGGACTAATTTTCTCCTTTTTGTTGTGAGACTTTCTGAGGAAAGCAGCATTGTCAGGGAACTGGCTTTCTGCAGAATGCTTCTGTCTCTGTGATGTATCTCCAGTAATATTTTATTTATTCTAACAAAGGATGAAACCTTCCCAGCTGGTCAGCATGTCTAGGAGAGACTTAAGACCTAATTCTTGGTTCTTCAGCTTTCTGGTGAGTATTACAGGGTTGGTTTTTTTTTATCCTGGGTATTTGAGATAATATTAATTTTTCTCTGAATGTTACAACACATCCTCTCCACCAGGTCGGTCTGTCCAGGAGTCTCCTTGCCTTTGCAGCCCTTGCCAAGAACCAGTCTTTTAAAGGTTAGTGTTTTTACCAGCATTTTCTATGTGTTTTACGAGCAATATCCAGCACAGGAAAACACAAGGTGTCTGGTGGTGCAAACAAAGGTAAAGAAACTTTTTCTATTACCTCGTTTTGTGCCTAAAATGCTGTTTGCAGAGCTGGCATTTGCCAGGCTGTTTGCTCAGCTGCGGCTCTGTGCCCCACTGCAACTGCAAACCAAACAGATTATTTTGTGCCTGCAAATTGCATCTACAAGTGCAGAAGCTGGGAGGAGCTGTGAAGTGGGGATAAAGCAAGAGAAGTTGCTTTTACATAAAACTGCTTTAAACAAGCTTTTCTGAGGGCCATCCCTAGGCATAGCAGAGTGAGCTTTTCCTTTGTTCTGAGCTTAGCATGGTTTGTGTGTCCCACGGGAGTGCACCCAGCTCCTGCCCTGGGCTGAGAGCAGAGCCACAGGCCACCCTGCTCAGGTGCAATACAGTCTGAGCTGCTCTGGCACCCTGTGCCCACCCAAGGGCTGCCTGGGGAGATGAGCTCCTGCCAGCAGCTCCTCCAAGAAGCACGAGGAGTGTTTGTAGCAGAGAGGCTTTCTGTTTTCCCATGTTCCCATGTCTTTCTCCAGGTTTTGCTCCTGTCACATTTGAGACCCCAAGACACACCTATGAATACGTGGCCACTGCTCTGGACTGGTGGCAAGCTGACAGGTTCTGTGAGCAGCGCTTTGCTCAGCTGCTCTCTGAACCCCAGGACAGTGAGCAAGGCTCCTTCAGCAAACTGCTGCAGTCCCACCACATCAGGGGTTCTGTCTGGCTAAAGGAAAGGGACAGTGTCCTGCACAAAACAAAGAGGAGACGTGAGTATAAGTGGACATGGGCTATTTAGAGATGTTTTCATTCTGAAAAATGTGACTAGAGAAGTTGTTCTTTGTTTTTTTCATTGCCACTCTATTGGCCTGTGCTTCTCCCTTTCTGCTGACTGAAATTTCTCCTTTTAGGTGGCCACACTGTACCAGTCCTGGTATTCAGAGACAAAACAGACACAAAATACGTGAAGGTGCTCTCTGACTTCCCAGCCCTGCCTGCTGTCACAGCCTGTGCCCACGTCCAGTGGGACACCAGGACCCAGGATATTGCTACCATCTTCTCCTACGCCGTGCCTGCTTTCATTAACGAGTTCCAGCTCCGTGGCTTTGTGGATGAGGAAGGCTTTGTTCGGTTTGCTCTCATAGTCCACGGGCACCATTCCCCTTACCTGCCTGTGTTCCGTGCTGATGGCCAGTGGCATCACTTCTGCGTGACCTGGCAGCAGGAAAATGGGACCTGGGCCATCTATGCCGATGGCAAAAGGAGGGCGTCTGCCAGTGGTTTGTGTTCTGTGGGGCCATCTGCCCCCCAGGCCATCTTTGGCCAGGGGACCTTCATAATAGGGCAGGATCAAGATTCCCTGGGGGGCACCTTCAGGGCGAAGGAGTCCTTCAGTGGGAACATCACTGACTTGCACATCTGGCAGAAAGTCCTGAGCACCGAGCAGATTGAGAAAGTTCGCTCGTGCTGGGTGATAAAGCAAGATCTTGTTTTTGGGTGGAGCTCAAATGCCCTGGAAGTGGAGAGCACCATTCAGGCAGTGACTTCACAGCTTCTTTGCCCAGGTAAGTCTCAGTATGCTCATGGTTACTATCCAGGCTCTTTAGCCACAGCCCACAGCGTTTATTTTACCGTGTGGCTACAGGAAAGGTGCTGCTGCTGGGTGTGGTGTGTCCCTGGGGGACCCTCCTGTCTGTGTGTGTTTCCCCAGGGCCTGTTGAGGAATGCAGAGTTTTGGAAGTTGGCAGCAGTGGATTCAGTTATGCATCTTGTTTGCAGACTTTGCCTTTCATCTGTCGCTACAGCAAGGGTACAGCATCTGTTTGTTATTTCTGCATTGCTTCCACCACAAACACTCCTGGGGGTCTGGGTGGGGCCGTGGCCAGGGATGGGGAGGCCCCTGCTCTGAAGGGGCCACATGCAAAGCCCTCCGGGGCTGGCACTTTGCTCCAGCTGCCTGCACTCTGGCAGGGGCTTTGGCTGCTCCCCAGCTGAGCAGTGGTGGAGCCCCTTCCACAGCTCCTGGGTGCAGAGCTGTGAGTGCCCCCCAATCCAGGCATTGCCAGGGGAGCGTGTGGAGAGGCAGAAAAGGGCTGTGAGACTGTCTCTCCAGATGGGATCTTGTGCTAAAAATAAAATGCAGCTGTGAAGCCTCCTTGTCCTGCCTGTCCTGCAGACTCAGTCACCCTCCGAGGACCATTGCCCAGGCTTTGAACATGGCATGTGTTGACCATGCAGTGTTCTGGTTCTGCTTTGTCCCCAGATGCATACTGGCAACTGAAAAGGGCTCAGCTGGAGTCCAGCCGCTCGCTCGCCAGCCGTGTGAACACCCTTGCAGTGAGGACTGTGGTGAGTCCTGCAGCCCCAGCAGGGGCAGCTGGCACCTGGAGCAGGCAGGAGCTGCTGGGGTGGACGTGCTGGCACCTGGCGCTGTGTGAGGTCCCTTTGCCAGCAGCTGTGCCTGGGACCTTTCCTGAGCTGCTGTTGGAGACTGTGACCAACACAGCTGTCACTTTTGCTGTGATTAAACAAGGAGTGTTCCTTCAGATTGACTCAACTCCCAGAGGATGGGAGTCTGGAATATCCCCCAGGATATTCCTGGCTGGCCAGACAGGTGTCCTGATGCCAGCAAGGGCATTGCCAAGGCACAGCTGATGATCAGGGAGAGTCAGGGCTCTGCACTGAACTAAACCATCTTTTCCATGGCAGATTCCTGACAGTGTCTTCACCACTGATGTGCAAGACATGAACCTCTCTGTGGCTCTTGATGCTCTTGATATCTTGGCAACTGTTCTGAGAGAAGGAGAAGTGCCCCTGCTTGAGCCATCTGACCTCCTTGCAGTGCTTCGATTACTGAAGCAAGTTTCAGATATGGAAATCCAGGAGGGGGATGAGCTGGAGATGTTGGAGCAGTTGGGCCACTATTACATGGAAGTAACTGAGCTAATTCTGGAAGAGCAGAATACTGGGACGTGGTCATCAATCAGCCAGGTAATGGTGTCAGCAGTGTGATTTCTGTGTGCCTCATCTGTTCATCCTTGGCTGCTCGACCACAGGCTGGTCATGCTGTCCTTGCATGGTCACCTGTAGCCTTTGTGGCCATACTTGAGCACGTGAAAATTCTGCAAGCAGAGGCATGGAGCCCCTTCACCAGCTCAGAGCAGGGCCAGCTGCTTTCCTGGGGCCTTTGCTGGAGGTGCAACCAAGTTCTTGTGCAAATAAGTGCAGTGCTAGTGGTGCCTCCCTTGCACACCCCTCCAGTGGTTGACTCAGCTCTCTTCAAGTTCTCCACTCTCTCAGTCTGGATTGACAGTTTGCAGATTCCTGGTGCTGTGTAGTTTCCTTGCTCCCACATCCTGCTGTCTGGCAGGGTAACACCCTTCTCTTTTTAGCTTGTTCTGTTTTCTGTGGATGGGCTGCCAAGGAGCTGTTTGTCATCAGCCCCCTCACTGCTCAAAACAACCTCAGGCTCTGTGGAAGGGATTTCCATCATCCCACCCCTGTGAGGTTTTTCTCCGTGCTCTTGTGTGTTTTTTGTGCCTGGTGCAAGGTCTGCACTCTCCACCTGTCTCTGGAAAGCGTGTGACAGTGTCTGGCCTGGCCAGTGCCCCAGGAACCAAGCCAGGGATACCCAGAGATTAGAGGATGCTGAGCAGTTCAGAGTTTTCCTCTCTGCTCACAGTTGCTCAGCTCTCCATGGCCAGAGCCACTCACAGCTTCTCTCAGTGGCACAAACCAGTGCTGGCCCAGTGCCACTGGTGCAGCTGAGAAGGTGCTGAGGGACAAGGCTGGGAGCTGTGCACTGCAGGGGTGGCACTTGTGCATCCAGCACAGCAGGACCTTGAGCAACGGGGCCACTCTTCTGCTGCCCTCCAGCTGCAGAGTCTATTCCTGGGTGAAACCTTTTCCAGGAAGAGCAGATGGCTGTTCTACAGCTTCGCGAAAATCAGGAGTCAAGTCTAAAGGTCTTTCTTTCCAGAAGCTCATTTAGTTATTTATTTCCACGCTCTTTTAATGGCTTTTTTATGCAGAACAGCAAGTTTCCCTCATTGCCAGACTTGTCTCCTTGCTGAAGGGACTGGGAACATTCTTTGGTAAAGAAATCACAGAAAAGCAAAGCCAGAGCCTTGAGTTCCAATTTCTCTTTCTGCCAAGGACCAAACATTTAAGGAAACTCTTGTGAGCTGTGGGAAGGGAGGGCTGATGGTGCAGGTGCTGATTTCCATCACTCTGTCTGTGTTTGCAGGTTATCAGGGGGCCCATGGCTGTCGTTGAGCTCTGTGACAGAATGGTGTCACTCTTGGTCCCACTGCTGACCCCAGAGAGAACAAAGATCACGATCCAACATGGGAATATTGGTGAGTGGCACTGGAGGCTATCTCACCGAGACCCAGACAAGTCATCCTGTCTGGTTCCCAGTCCAAATCCACTCCTGGCTCCTCTCCTCCTCTGGCTCACCTCTCGCCAGCCCTGCAGCCTGCTCCCCGTTTCCTCTGTGCAGAGTGTCACAGTGTGAGGGCACCTCTCATGCTGTGGGTTGCAAGAGGATTGTAAGGATCCTTTGGGCATGGGAGAAACTGAGCCCAGATGCCTGGTTTGCCCAGAAAGGGACCTGTCTGCTGCTGCTGTGGGGCTTGGCTGGGCTTGGCTGGGGTTGTGGTGTCCTTGTGGTGCTTCCTTGTAGCTCTGGAGGAGGGCTGAACGCTGGTCCAGCACCTGACTTTACCTGTGCACAGGGATGGAGGTGAGGGAGCTGGAGCTGAGCGAGCAGGAGCTGAGTGGTGAGGCATACGTGGTCCCGACCCCTGAGAAAGGCAGGCACGACCTCATCGAAGTTCCTGCAGAAGAAATGCAAAGGCTGAAATCCAGAGGTTGGTTGTGACACCCGAGCTTCCCCTGGTACTTCTGCATCACCTTCCTTAGCAGCACAAACTCTTTGCCTTGCCCACGCAGGGTCTGGAGGAGCGTGGGGAGGGGATGCCCTCCGTGGAAGGGAGATGGGCTGTGGGGGAGAGATTCTGTACAGCCCCTCCGGAGACACAGCTTGGAGCTGGGGGTGTTCTGCGCCCCCGGTATCCCCCCAGGTGAGGGCAGCGGTGTCCAGCGCTGCCCTGGGTGCTGTACCTGCCCTGTGTGCTCTGTCCCCAGGTCTCCGCAGAGTCACAGTGAAGAACATGTGGTTTGGTTACAGCTCCCTGCAGCGCTGCCTGTCCAGCACCAGCGCTGTGCCCCAGGACACGGCTGCCTCTGCTGGGGGACAGAAGTGAGTGACACAGAGTCCCCCGCACCCCAGGGCTGCCCCCAGAGCCACAGAAGAGCCCATTTTCAAATCTGCACTGAGCTGGTGCCTCGATTTTGGGGTCGCCTTCACCCCGATCCCTCTCAGCCTGTGCCCGTGCACTGCGATGCCCCGCGGGCTCTCTGGTTTCCGAGGGTTCTGGGGTGGCAGGGAGCAGAGCCCCCAGGGTGCCGCAGGGTCCCTGGCTGGCAGGAGGGGTCTCTGGGGACGGTGGCTCCGGGAGCGGGAGGCCGGGCGCGCTGCGCTCCCGGAGCTGCCAACACTAGGTGGGGATGGCCGCCCGCACATCCCGCACACGCCGCTGCCGCTCGCAGCCCAGACCCTGCGGATGCTCCAGAGCCCGTGCCGGGGCCGTGCCGGGGCTCCCGCAGAGGCCCCGAGGCCTGTGCCCCGTGCCCAGGCCCTTTGCAGGCGGCCCTGGTGCTCTCCAGCAGCGGCCCGGCTCTCTCCAGCTGTGCTGTACTCCGGGAGATCCCCTTTCCTGAGCACGTCCTGTGCTCTCTGTGCCTTCCCTGGCAGGTACCTGAGCATTGCCGTGGGCACGGCTGTGATCTCATCCACTCTGCTCAGCGACTACCAGGAGATCAGCACATCTGTGAGCTACCGCCTGCAGCACCGTGTCCAGGTACCCCGCAGAGGGGCTGTGCCCCCCAGCCACCTCCTGTGCCCTACAGCCACCTCCTGTGCCCCCCAGCCACCTCCTGTGCCCTACAGCCACCTCCTGTGCCCCCCAGCCACCTCCTGTTCTCTCCAGCCACCTCCTGCCAGCGGCACCACTCGGCCCTACCCGGCTGCCCACAGCCACTGCTCAGCACTCCAGAGCTTTGGGATGAAGGCTGTCCCATGCCCAGGGCCCTTGCCTTGACTCCTGTGTCCCTGGGGAGGTGTTTGTCCTGGGCTGACTGACCCTGCTACAGCCAAGTGAGGGACCTGCACCCCGCCGTGTCCAGCACGTGGCTGTGTGACCTCTCCTCTCCCCTCTCTGCAGGACCTGCCCGACACTCTGGTGAGGCCCATCTGTGCCTTCTGGAACTTCAGCCTCAGGTGTCTTGTTTCAGTTCGGGTCCTCAGATTTATGAGCTTTTTATTTCCACTGAGAAACCAAACATCTCAATATAAATGTAATGGTAAGAGTAGAGATCTGGAATTTTTTGCCTCCTTTGCATGCTGACATCCCCTGTCTGCTGGAGCAGAATGCTTTCCTGGGAAGATTTCCTTGGGAGAAGTCACTCACGAGCAAGTGACCTTTCATGAGGTATATACAACTCAAATGGAAAGCCCTAGTTAATTATGATTGTTGGCTGTGACGAAGGAGAGTTAGTCCAAGATAGATGCCCAAAGACATGCAGGACTCCCAGCCTCATAAATCCTGCCTGGCACTGGGATGTGTTTTTGCTGAATGTCACTGTGCTGAGAACACTGAGGCTGTGATATATTATGGTTGGTAATTAACTCATTCAAGTGAAAAAATCCTCCTTAGAGTCCCAGACTTGTAGCAGGCGTGGATCAGGTTGGGGAAGGGTCTGATTTTGGAAACAGCTGTTCATTGTCCAAAGGGTCCCAGACTGGTGCTGACCTTCCTGTGGCACTGGAGAGGCTCAGGGGCAGTGGGGACAGAGCTGCAGCCGTGGTCCCTGCGCAGGGAATTCAGGTGGGAGCATTTCTGGATGGCTGAGACGGGCTTGTCCTGAGGGCCCAGGGGCTCCATGCTGGGTTTGTGGCAGAGTTAGGCACAGCCAGCCCAGAGCTGCTCTCAGTGAAGGGGCTGTACAGGGAGCTCTTCCCAGAGCACTGCAATAACTGGGCTCTGTTTGAAGCTCTGAACTCCACTCTTTAATGCACATTTTGACACCAGATCTATTTTCATTATGTGCCTGCTGGATGAGGCAAAGCTGCTGAGACAAAGGGTGAACCAAAGGGAAGGCCACGTGAAGACCTGTTTCTGATATCCTCATCTTCCTCCTTTAAACTCTGCTTTTGTCCGGGAGAATGAAATTCCCATCCTGCCCTGGCTTTCTGTGGAAGTGAAAGGTCATTTCCATGCTATTTCTGTTTTTGCTGCATGTTAGCCCAGATGCTGGTGGGATGTGGTCCACAGCTGGCTGCTCTGTGGTGCTGACTCTCCCAGACTCCACTGCCTGTTTTTGCAACCACACCACAAATTTTGCCATCCTGCTGCAGGTGTATGAGTTGGAGGTACGTGAGGAGCCTGTCTCACCGTGGGGTGGATGCCAGGACTGCCAGCTGGAGTGGTTAATTCATGGGGGATTTGTGTCTTCTGTTGTTTCATGTCTGGAGCAGAGGACCACCAAGGAGGAGTTCACGCTGCAGACTTTGACTTTTATTGGGTGTGGAGTTTCCTTCTGTGCCTTGATTGTCACCTTCATTTTGTTCTTGGTAGTTCGGTAAGAAAGGCCTGGATGCTTCCAGCCTTCTCTGTGTTTTCTACTTGATATTTTACTTCAGAGCCTTTCTCAAAGCGTCCTTTGTCCTCTGTCAGGTGTGTGGGGAGAGGTGGGAGCTGCCCTGTGGTCCGTGGCAGAGGGGAGTGGTTGTTGTTGGCTGGAGAGGGGCTCAGCCCTGCTTGTTTCTCTGGAGATGCTCATTGATCTGTGCACACACCTGGGTGTCTGTGATTTTTATCAATTGCTAACGATGTTTACTATAAAAGCTGCTCTGCTAGAATTAATTTTTATAAAATAAATGGAGCAGGGACCATTTCTTTGACTGCCAACCCTCCTGTGTCACTTGGCAAGCACAGAGATCTGCCTCGTGAGCATGGCTGTGGCTCCCTCCACCTCCCCCTCACTGCCTGTTCCCCAAAGCCACGGCCAAGGGCTGAGCAGCTGCATCCAAGAGTGTCCCCAGCAGGGCTGTCCTCTGCCCCTGTCATCCTTGCAGTGAGACCACAGCCTGAGAGGACAGGGAGGGCCCTTTTGTGTGCACCCTTTTGTCTGGCTGCAGCTCAGGGCTCCCTCTCTCCCTCCCCAGCGTCCCCAAGAGTGAACGAACAACTGTGCACAAGAACCTGATCTTTGCACTGGCTGCAGGAGAAGCTCTGCTCATGTTCAGTGAGTTGGCCAAGACCAACCAGGTGAGCTCACCAGGAGGGGCCCATTCAGCCCACGTGGGCTCCAGCCTCACTGCCAGAGCAACAGAGCAGAAGTATAAACCCTCTAATTGATTACCTCTAGCTGGCATCTGGGCTAGAATTGTCTCTCTGAGTGGAGGTGCACATAAATACGTGGTGCAGTTGTGGTTTCTGCCCTCTCCAGGTGCTGTGTTTCATGGTCACTGCCTTCCTGCATCTCTTCTTCATGGCAGCCTTCTCATGGATGCTGGTGGAGGGGCTTCTCCTCTGGAGCAAAGTGGTAGCAGTCAACATGAGCGAAGGCAGGAGAATGAAGTTCTACTACCTGACAGGCTGGGGTATCTGCACACTCCTCTGCCTTGGGTCCTCAGGAAAATGTTCTTTTTCTTTTCTAGTGGAAGTTTTAATAGGAGAGATGCACAATTGTTTGATTTAATTTAATATCAGAGAGTGCCAGTGCCCTGCAGAGCCTCTCTTGAGTTATTTGTCAAATTGCTATTCTCAGAGTATAAGTTAAGCAGCATTTCTGTTATATTTCTAAATCCAGAAGTTCAGTAAAAAAAAAACAAAGGGGATTTATGGTAGGTTCCTTTTCTTGGAGAGCATCACTATTGTCTGATAGTAATTAAACATAAATGTGTTCCTCACTGAGCACCTTTTATTGTGAGGGAGCCCTTTGGGGACATAGAATTATTTGAATAAGCTGAGTTTTGTGTCGAAGAGGAGCCTCTTAAGGGATGTGCTGCTCAAAGGGCACACACCTAGTTGGGCACTGGGCAACCACTTCAAATATTTTGGATTGGTTTATGTCTTTGATTGTCCATTTTGTTAAAAAAGCAATCTGAGGAATAAATTGCTTTGGTCAGGACTCAGGACTTGGAATGCTTTATACCTTAGAGAAAGATGCTGACAGCTTGTAAATCTGGCTGTGTTGAGCCAGGACAGATTTCAGCTGCAGAGAATTGATGTTGCTCGTGGGGTTTTGGAGGCTCATGTTGAAGTCTCTCTGGTCAGGGGGGTTTTGAAGCAATTGTCTGGTGCACAGTGCCCTGCATGGGGCATCTCTTCTTTTCCTGGGGTTTAACCTGTGGGTTTTTCTGCAGGGCTTCCAGTCCTTATCGTGGGGGTGACCCTTGCCACTTCCTTTAACAAGTATGTGGCAGCCAAGCGTTGCTGGCTGAACGTGCAGACCAACATCATCTGGGCCTTCGTGGGGCCTGTGCTCTTCATCCTGGCTGTGAGTGCCAAACCCTGCTGGGGAGGGGGAGTCCTTTGGGTCTGGTCCTAGAAAAGCAGACTCAGGCGTGCAGCTCATCGTGCCCCCTGCTTTCATAGGAAAAATGGTGTTTTACTTTATATAGACTTCTACAACACAATCTCTCTAACCAAAAAAGGTTTTTGATAGGGAAAGTGCTTTAAGAATATTTTGCTGACCAGTTCTTGGTTGGTTGTTCAGTTAGGAGTGTGGTGTGCGACATTCCTTTAGCTAAAGGCCTGATTTTAATACAGGAACATTTGCTTCCTTGAAATATCACAATACAAAACATATCAGCAAAAAAGGTCCAGTGTTTATGGGGTCCACAATAGACCTTTAACAGAGAAGACATTCTGTAGAAGTTTTGGGATAAGTTTCCCAGATTTCATACGTGTGTAGCTAGCTCCGTGAGGTCTTTTGATTTCTTTCTTGGTAGTGCTATCTGTCCCCAAGTTCTGACACCAGTTTCCAGAGGTAAAGTCTCACCCGCTGGAGCTGAGGCTGCAGAGGGGCAGAGTCCAACAGCTCTGCCCTGGCAGGTGAACACCTTCGTGCTGCTCCGGGTGGTGACGGTGACCGTGGCCAGCGCTCGCAGGAGGTCCAAGATGCTGACACCCAACAGCAGCCTGGAGAGCCAGATTGGGACACAGATCTGGTGAGCAGGGAAGGGCCTGGCTCTCCCAGCTGTGAAATATGTGGGATAGTGTTAGAGACGTGGAAGGAATCCTTTCCAGTGAAGCTGGTGAGGCACTGGCACAGGTTGCTCCGAGAAGCTCGGCCAAGTGAAAGACACTGAGGTGTGAGAGTCAGAGCAGAAGGGGCAGAAGGGATTCTCTCCCCCAAGGTAACTGTGTGTCACCCAAAGACAGTCTCTAATCCCAGCTGAGAAGCCCAGCCAGCACCTTCAGCTTAGGAAACCAGTTCTGGTCTCCATCTGCACTCACACTCCTAAATCCCTTCAGGACGGGAGACCCTTGGCAGTGCCTGCAGAAATCCAAGCCTGGGACTTGGTGGGTTGAAAGTGAGGCTGGTGGGGGCTACACACACAGGGGAAGAGGCAGTGGGGCCTTCTCTAATCAGTCAATACTGAGAGACCTCTAAAAAACTGCTGCCTGAGTCATTACTTTATCATGCTCTGTGAATTTTTATTGTTGTTAGCTGGCGCCGGATACCCCTGCTAGACACGCATTGTTCCCCTGTAGCATAAATAAATTTTCCCAAATTTACAGAAGCACAAAGATAGGACATTGCTGGAGGGCAGGGTGACATCCATGTGCAAATAAAACAAATAGAGAAACCCTCCTTGTAGCAGAAATTGGGGGGAAAATAGCAGTTTTCTCATGGCTGATGACGTCAAAGAGCTCCCTTCTTGCTAACTTGCAGTGATAAATGAAGAGCAGGGCTGGCACATTGGGGTCTGGGAGGTGAAATATTTGGTTTTTCCTGTCTTAACTTATTGTGTTTGCAGAGGAATTTGTTCCACAGCTGCTGTCTTGGTAGTGTTTCATCTCTGAAGCGTGCCTGGGTAACCCTGAGCTCTTCCTCCTGCCAGGGCCACGGCCAAACCTGTCCTGGTGCTGCTGCCTGTGCTGGGGCTCACCTGGGTCTGTGGGGTCCTCGTCCACCTCAGCATCGTTTGGGCTTATGTCTTCATTGTGCTCAACTCCCTCCAGGTGAGTCCTGCCCCACGTGGGTGCCCAGGTCACAGCCAGGCAGGCACTGCCCTGTCCTTGCAGCCAGGGCCACCTCAGCTCTGAAGCTTCCCCAAGCCACTGGGCTGCTTTGTCTGAGGAAACTCATTTCATCCTTCCAAGATACAAAATATAACTCTGGAGACCTTGTACATCTAATGGCCCTCAGCACCAGTCTCTGGCAGTGTCCTACTGGTGTCACAGGTTTCCAGTTCAAATCTTATTTCTTCTGCTGTTTTTTCCACATCAGTGTGGTTTCAAAATGGCAGCTACAAACTCATCAGAGTTTTTATCTGCTCATGTAATGGGTAATTAAAATGGAACCTGTGCAGTTGAATGGGGCAGGCATCCCTCCTGCTGTTTGCATCTGGGAAATGAGGGAAATGGCTCTGGGGGTCACTGTCCCTGTCAGAGCAGGGCTGCTGGTGCAGAACATGTCAGAGGTCACAGCCAGCCACAGTGTTCTCTGCTGCTTGGATGGTGTGTTCCAGGATGGGTGTTTTCCATCCAGCTCCTGTTCAGGCATTCTGAGAGGCTGTGACCTCTGTGAACAGGCAGAGCCCCCCTCCCCCTGCCTGGAGTTCAGCTTCACTGAGGGGACACTGGGGAAGAACTAAGAATCAAGAGCTGAAAACCTTCACCTCTGAAATCCATGCAGCTACTCCCCAGGGATGCTCCCAGTGCCCAGTGGCAGCTGTACTGGGATCTGGTGGGATGCAGAGTGTTGGGTGTGCCAGCTTTGGTGGGCTGGGGATCAGAGCCTTGCCTGGGACAACTGGAAGTTTGGAGGCTGTTTCTAGCTCTGATTTGCAAGACTTTGTGTGGATCATATCCTCTCCTTCAGACTCTTCATTCCTCTTCATCATCTGACTGCATTTTTAAGGCTTTTTGCTTGTCTTGGTATCTTCCAGGGCCATGGCTGTGACTGCCATTATTGCAGTTTTGTTAATAAGTTAGTGTTAATAGGGAACTCTGGAGGGCAGAAAGGAACATCATTACCTGTTGCATAAAGCAACATTTAATATTTGCTTCTGAGTTTACTGTTTTCATCGAAAGACTTTAAAGCTTTAACCAGCCTGTGTGTGGTTAAGAGAGCAGAGCAAATTGTCAAAGTCCCAGCAGCCAGGAGTGCTCAGCTCTGCACCAAGCTGGGACTGTTCCCAGGACCTCGGGATATCTGGAACTCAGGGACACATGGTGACAAAAGCTCCTGGAACATCTGCTTGCCACCTGCAATTCAAAGGCCTTGCAAACCTTGAGGGAAGGCAGCTGTAGATGGAGCTAGAGAAGCACTGAACACCCCCGAGCCCCCCTGAGCACCACGGCTCCCAGCAGGGTCCTGGGGGGAGCGTGGGGCTCTCAGCAGGAGGGGGAGCAGGGAGCCTGCTGAGGGACACAGGACAGCCCTGGGGGTCAGGGTGAGGGACACAGGACAGCTCTGGGGGTCAGGATGAGGGTCACAGGACAGCCCTGGAGCTGAGGGCACAGCGTGGGCCAGCACAGCCCCAGGGCTCAGGCTGCCCAAGGGGACTCCCCAGACCGTCCCAGCTCTTGGCACTGCGTGTTCAGGGTCCCCTGCCCAGTGCTTGAGACAAATCCTACTCCATGGGATCCAAGTCAAGGGAGTAACTGGGCACTGCCCTCCAAACCACTGGGATTAGAGAGTTTTCCACTCCCATCTCCCATTTTTCTTCTGTTTCAGTAGGAATTGGCTCCTGCTGCAGCTCAGGCCGGGTTTGCAGGGCTTCCCTCTGGCACACTTGGCTGTTTGCAGCCCAGCACTGGCCCAGCTCTCCAAGGGTGAATGCAGGCGTTATCACCACGTGCACAAGATGGGTGGGTGGCTGCTCAGGGAGGCTCTGCCCCTGGCCGGCGCTGCTCCAGCAGCCGGGTGCTGCTCACGCACATCCGTCGGGCTCCGATGGGAGGTTCCAAGGCCAGACAGGGCTGCCTCTCCACATCTCTGCTCCTAAGGACATCAGGAGGATGGCAGGAGGCCTGTCTTAATGACAATTGAACAGCATCAGTTCTCTGTGTCTCCGCATGCCATGCTCGGGTTATTGAGCAGGAGGGAGCTGCAGGCTCAGAGCTGTGTGGACAGCAGTGACTGTGCTGTGCTCATTTGCCTCTGTCCCTTCATTACCAAGTTCAGGACAACCTGCAGATTGCCCCAGAGGAGAAACAAATGCTGGTGAGAAGCTGCAGAGTTGAGAGAAAGCCATTCCATTTCAACCCCTTTGCTGACTGTGGATCACTTGGAATTTCCTTTGAGGCCAGAGTGTTCCTTCACATGTGGATCCTGTGCAGTTGTTCTGCTGTTGGGGTTGTTTTTTGTTTGACTGCAGAAGCCCAAGCCTGTCTTCCAGGCTGCTCTGTGTGCTGACAACTCCTTCTGCAGCCAGGCAGTGCAGGAGCCCAGAGACGGGCTGCACAGCCTGAGGGAGCCCGTGGTGCTGCGGGGCAGGAGCAGGGGCAGGAGCAGGGGTGGAAGTGCAGGCAGGAGAGGCTCCCCCAGAGCTGCATCCCGCCCACTGCTGCAGCTGGGCCCCCTCTCCTTCCTCGCCCTCCTCTCAGCCCATCCCTCTGCTCCCCCCTCCCCAGGCTCATCCAGAATGATTCTTTCAAGGAAGACCTGCCTTGGAAGCCTGGCCAGAAATCTGCTCTGGGGGAGTGACCAGCATTGCTGGCTGAAGGACAGGTCACGGCACGGTGCCAGGGGGCTGCTACCACTGCGCCTGCCAAGAGCTCGCAGATGAGAGCAAGGCTCGTTGGAGACAAGATGAATTGCATCTCTTGCTGCAGCTGATTTATCTAGCTGCGATAACAAAACACCCACAGATATAACATAAATCTGGTGGGCCAGATAGGGCTGCTTTAAGGCCAAAATCGTTGGTCTGGAGCTGTAATTAGCCCCAGGCTGTGGCCCCCAGGCAGTGCTCGGTCTGGGCCTGGCCTGGGCACTGTCCCTGGGCACGTCCCTCACACGGCTGTGCCCAGTGGTGGCCGGAGTGCCACTGCCCACTGGCCCCTGGTGTGTGAGAGCAGCAGGCTCTGTGAGCAGCCTGGTCTCAGGTGTGGAAGGTCCTTCCTGCCTGGCTGTCCCTGACTGTGCTGTGCCCACCATCTGTGCCAGTCTCACCCCTCCCAGTGCTCCTCAAGCCCGTTTGCTCCACGCAAAGGAGCACAAAGCAGCCTTCAGCACATCTCTGACCCTGCTCTGCTCTCTCCCTTCCAGGGCCTGTACATATTCCTGGTCTACGCAATCTTTAACAGCGAGGTGAGAGATGCCCCTGATGGGTTCAGTCACCCCTCACAGCAGCTGTGTGCTGGCATCCAGGGGGAGCTGGGTTCTGGCCATTGCTCCTGGAACCCTGGCTGCTTTTTCTCCATGACTTGCTGGGGCATCTCCAGCTGTGCTAGAGTTGCTGTGGCCCTCTCTCATGTCCTTGCTCTGCTCCAGGTGAGGAATGCCATCCAGAGGATGAAGGACAAGAAGAAAGCCCTGTCATTCACAGTAAGTTGGAAGGAATCCCTGCTGCCCCTTCATCCATCAGCCACTCACCAAAGGAGGGTCCCAGCTGTACCGTGGGTCTGCTTTGAGGAGATGATGATGGAGAGAAGACTCATTTTTTACTTTGGTCTCCCTTCTTTGCAGTCCTGTTGGACAACACAGACCCAAAGACAGCCTACCCCCATTAGGCAGCAGGCTGCTCTGCCAGGGTGGGGTGGGAGCCAAAGCAGTGCTGGTGAAATCTGTCTTTGAAGTGGGATCTGGATGTAGCAAAGACTCGTTGCAATTTTCACTGCCCTATTTCTCTTGCCTGTCATTACAGAACTGCTCCCATCCCATCAACTACTTATCCAGTCCAAGAAACACCTCCTGGGGGACAGGGAAGCTGAGTCCTGCAGCTGCAGCCCTGCCAAGCCCTGTGCAGAAAGACCCTCCAGTGAGGAACATCACCAACAAAGGCAAGAGGATTTTGTTGTCACTGTTAGCCCAGGCTGGGTGGTGACACCACAGTAAAATGTTATTCCCAGAACTTGAATTTTAGTGCACCTGGCACTGCATTGATTCCTCTGCACACTGTGCCTGTGTGAGCCCAGGCTCTGGTGCTGCTGGGTCTCAGAGGGGTCAGGTCCATGGCTGCAGCCTGGCTGGGGGTGGGCAGGGGGGTCTCATCAGCATGTTAGGCAGCATTGCATTCTCCTGAGGTAAAAATCCATGTTAGTGCCTTAAAATTAATTTTCTGGAGAAGAGACAAAGGTTACAGTAGAAAATAGGGATTTTGGCTTTGGGGAAAAAAGGTTCTGCATTCCCCAACCAGTTTGTGGGTGCAGTGATGCAGAAAACCTGTTTGGTCCCTTTGCTTCAGTGGGGGACACAAAACACCAAGTTCTTGGGAAAGCATGAATATTTCTCTGTTCTATGAGCTCATTGTGCTGCTTCACCCCTTAGGAAATTTTGGAGCCAGAATTCCCATGGGAATTTCATCAATTATGTCACCTGAGAGGCCGGTATGTAACACCTTCTGTTATTCCTCCACCTTCACCCCACCCAGAGCACAGCAAGTCATGTGGGGACCCCACCTGAGCCTGGGCAGGGGGCACAGCAGGGCAGGGCACCTTTCCAGGGGTGGGAGGAGGTCCCAGAACAGTCGAATTCCAAGGCAAAGGCTCACCCTGAGCTCATGGGGCACCAGCCCTGCTGCCACGCCAAGGAGGGTGCTTAGAGCAGGGCCCTACTCAAGGCACTGCTGAATTCATAAAGCCCTAGAGTGAGGTTGGTAGGGTTCAAGCAGGAGACTTTCCAAAGGACAGGTTAAACCAGGCAGTGGGGCAGGTGCCATGGACAAATCTCATAGAGATGAGGGCTGTGCTCCCTGCATCAGGATGGAGAGCTCAGTCAGGCACGGCCAAAAGCAGGGAACAATTTAAATTTGACTACTGTGCTCCCACTTCCATCTCCTGCTATTGAAATGATCATCAGTCCTTGTGCACTTGACATACAAGTGCTGTAATTTCCTCAGAATAAAATCCAACACTACTTTCATGAGTCTCTCACTGAAGGATCTCTCTTTCCCTCTCTAATATTTATCCTTTGAAAACCTATGTCACATAGACAGCTCTTATTTATCCAATAGATAATACTTCTATAGCTGGCATATCGTTCTGAAGCCACTCAGTAAAATCCATATTTCCACCTCTCGTGATTTATATTGTGGTTGATGCTGCAGCACCGGGCCCCTCGTGCTGAACAACGCCAGGGCTCCCTCCTGGGTGATGCTTTTCTCAGCCAGCCAGGGGCTGGCTGTGCACACCAGGGTCAGAGCTCAGCTCCTGGTGCCAGATGTGAGGCGTGGGCACAGGGATCAGCCCAAGGTTCCCTAAGGCAGGGGCATTAGGAGGCAGCAGCTCCCCTAAATGCCAAGGCCGTGGCATTTCTGAGCAAAGACAGAAAGTGCTTCCCCCCGTGTGAGGGTGGCTGTGGCTCTGCTGTGCACTGTGGGTTCCCTCTCTGGCCGGGGGGGCTGGGGCTGCCCCGGGAGGGTCCCTGAGCGTGGCAGAGGCGGTGGGCACGCCTGTGCCCTGCCTGCCCTGCCAGTGCTGCCTGCGGGCAGCTTTCTGCCGGGCACTGCCCTCTGTTATGTAAGCCAGGGCTGCTTTCCCTGCTCCCTGGCTGAGTCACGGCGCTGGCGGCGCATTCCGAATGTCACTGGCAGCTGCACAATAGTTTGGATGAAGAGAAGATGCTACTTAAAGGCGTTCGAAAACACTTAAAATGACAAAACACTGAGCGAATGAAGATACAAGCACAGACAAGATGTTCTTCGTGTTTCAGCTTTTTTAGATGTTGTTTGGTGATCTGTGTTGTTGTTGGATTGGGAGTAGGAATTTCACATCTCCCAGAGCATTAACCATCCTTTAAGCACAGGGTGCAGACTGTGTGGGCTCTTCCCACCACAGCACAGGAGTGCTCTCACCCTTTCCTGGATTTTCCTGTGGTCTCCAGCATGGTCTCCAGCCGGGTGGGTCACCATGGGGCTGGGAGGGTCCCCAGTGTGGGTGTTTGGAGCAGGGTGTGAGCTCCCCACTGCTGAGAGGTGCAGCTGTGTCCAGGGACACTGCCTGGTGCCCGTCCCTTGGGGTGGGATGAAGGATTTGGTTCCCAGCCTGTGCAGCAGCTCAGTGCTGGGACACGGGGTGGGTGGGCTCTGGGGAGCCCTGCCTGGCCCCGGGGAGTGTGTTGGGGGTGACCAGCAGCAAAGCCATCACTCTCTGCTGACACATGCTCTCCCCTCTTTCAGGCCGTAGAGCTGACAGCGTTCAAATGCTCAGGTAACATTTTCCTACATCCATGTTCTGTAGTTTTTGCTGCTGCTGATGCTGATTCCTGTGGCTGTGTGTTGGAGGGCTGCCCAGAGGGCAGCTGCTTTCTGCTCAAGCTCCAGGAATTGTATTCTTTCTAAACTGCCCTGATGGGTCCTGTCCTGGCTGGGCTGTGGGAAATCTGTGTCCCTCTGCCTGTCCTGGCAGCACTGGAGGCTCAGCTGAAGGTCCCATCTCAGGGCACCTGCCTGGTTTCTCCCCACATCTCTGCACCTTTCTTGCTGCCCCTCCTTGTCTGCTGCAGCTCCTGGGCCCTGCTGTGCCAGCAGAGCTGGGGTCACAGGCATGGGCAGGTTCCTGGTGCTGAGCTCTCTGCCTGGCCCAGCCCCTCTGCTCTGTGGGGTACAGCAGGCACTGGAATCCTGGAATTGCTGCTGGGCAGGGCCTGGGCTGTTCCCAGGGGGACATCAGCTCTTTCTGCCCTGGGCTGTTTTAAACCAGCAGCTGTGACAGAAAGCACTGGTGGGTGCTGGGAGTGCTGTGATCCCAGAGAAGGGAAGCTGGGGAAGGTGGGGTATTCAGACAGGGCTGGATTTATGAGCTTAAAAGCAGCCATTTAGCTTCTTCTGTTTCAGGTTGTAGAAAGGCCAATGTCACCATGGAGGTGGGTAGAATTAAAACCAGAAATCCCTCCTAAGCCCCAGGCCCTTGCTGGATGGCAGCTCCCTGCTTCCTCCTCAGCCTCCCAGCCTTGCTTTGGGCAAGTCCCCAGCTCCTCAGAATACAAACAGAATGTATTTAATTTTATTTTCTTTAACAACCACTGCTGGATACTCCCAGTGCAGTTTCTGGATGGGTCTCTCAGGTGGACAGTGCAGTGAGGGCACACCAGGGGGGCAGGGATCATATTTTTTCTGCATTGTGACATTTTCTTTTGTCAAGGCAAGCAGTGCATTAGCAGGTTTCTGATTTTTGCTCCACATGAAGTGTCTAAGCAGGGCATCCTCAGACTATTTTCGAGACGATGCCACCCAGAAGCAGAGCAGCTTTCCTGCCCACACTGGACACATGAGAAAGGCAGAGACGGTGGCATCCAGGAGTAGCTGTGCAGCGGCATTTTGGGCATAGGAGTGGGGTCTCAGAGGCAGCGAGACCTGCACCCAGCACAGGCATTTGTGCTCTGTCCACCCACCCTCACCTTCTTCTGCGTATCTTAGAACCCACGAGTGTCATTAAACTCCAGCTGTGCAAAGAAGTGGGTTGTTTAGTTTGGTTTTATTTCCCCAGGTGAGCCCTCGGTGTGTTTGTAGAAGCCCAGGTCTGCACAGAGGGTGATGGAACAGCACGCTGGGCTCGGTGCCATGGGGGTGGCCAGGGGTGGAAGGGGTGCTGTGCATGGCTGCCCTCCCTGAGAGCCCCCCAGGCTGCCCCCGTGGCTGGGCAGTCCTTGAGCCTGGGGTGAAGGAGATCTTGAACCACAAGAGCTCTCCTGTCACACTTGTGTTCGTGCGGTGACACGGTGACACGGCACCGGTGCCGGCCCCGCCGGTCTGCCGGGCTGAGCCCCGAGTGCCTCCAGCCATTAAAGCAGACAGTGAAAGACAATGCCCGGCTGCAGGGCTGCTGGGGGGCCGCAGGGCAGCTCAGCTCACACAGGTGTGTGCCTTCACATTGTGTTCACAGAGCAAAGCGCTGCAGAGCTCTTGGGTGCCAGCTCATTCCAGCACAGACACTGTCCCCTCTTCTACTTGTTGTCTCCCAAATAATGAAAAGAGGGGTGTTTAGCCCCAGAGATCTCTATTTGAAAGCTGCTAGCCAGATGAAAATGGTGCTGTTGCCAGCAGGAGCTGTGGCAGAGCCCTGGGAGATGCCCACCGGTCTCTCCCAGGAAAGCTGTGCTGGATCTGGGATGGGCTCCAGCCCTTCTCTGCTCCAGGGCCTCAGGCACACTCCTTGGTGCTGCACTGGCTCCAAGGGCAAGAGACAGACAGTGGGTCCGTGGGGAGGTGGGATGGGTGAGGATAAGGGTGGATAAAATCCGGGTGGGTGCCAGCCCAGACACAGAGAATTGGGAGTTTTGCAGCGTGGCTGGCAAGAGCCCGGCGTGGCCTCCCCCCCCAGGGCTCAGCCCATGGAGCAGTGCTGCAGTAACGAGCTCCAGCCCAGCTGCAGGGAGCTGCTCTGTGCAGCCAGCCCTGCCTGGCTTCATTACACACTTTTTGTGAGCGGGGCATGGCTGGGGCAGTTTCACATATTTGCACAAACAATGAGTCCCATCTTCCTTGTCTTGGCAAACAAGGGCTCCAAGAGGCCTCCACATCCTCCACCTCCTCAAGTGATGGCTGCTTTGTTTCCCCACGATAATTTCATTATTCTGTTTGAATACATTTATATGTTGCTAAGCCACACATAGCAACATGGATCTTGTCTCCACAGCCCAGCCTTCCTCTGATCGATACTGAGTAATTCTGCAACTCTCACCATATTGTGTTACATAAGCTTGGTTTGAAAGAAGGAATTTATGAGTCTTTGGGATTCAGAGCCAGAGAAGCACCTGAGTGTCACAGGGAGAAATGCAGACCCCATCCATGCCAACCCTGCTGGGCTGACTGTGGCAGGATCTCCACTGGTGCCATGGCCCTTTCCTGAGGAGCCCCTTGTGTACCCCGAGGAGGAGATGCAGCCCAGGGGGTTTCCTGCCATGGCAGAGCTGGTGTTTTCCTTAAATCCCATTTAAAGCTCACTGTTCCATGCTCCCAGCACTGGGTGCTGTGCTCAGGCCCAGGATTGTGAGGTTTCCCTGCAGCCACGGCCCTGAGGCTGCTCTGGCTCCCTGTCACAAGGAGCATGTTTCAGAGACCCCAAAGGGACAGCGGGGTCTCTGGGGTGGCAGAGCTGTGCCACTGACAGGCAGGGCTGGCTGTGCCTGCCTGGTGCCACCTGCACCCACAGCTGTGTCCTGTGGCAGGTTTGCACTGTGGGCTCCTTGGGCAGTTCTCCCACTGCCCTGGGAGGGACCCTTGCCCTCCTCTGCTGGGAGCTGAGACCTTCTCTCTTTTGCTTTAGGTTTCTGAGACGTTCCTGGGTGGCGAGCCTGCAATGCAGAGGGTCCTCCAGCAGGAAGGATGGCAGGTCAGAGGAGCTGGCTTCCCTTGGAGAGCTCCCAGCCTGGGCAGAGCTGCCACCCTGCTCTTCTTCCCAGCCCCACGTGCCTCCAAACCGAGCCAGGGGCACTGTGGGGTCTCATGGGGCCTTGTCTGCTGCTGACAACTGCCCTGCATCTCCTGGGCAGGCACTCCACAGGCAGGTATTTCTGTTCTGGGGTCCCACAGCTCCTGCAGCCTCTGCAGGGCAGCCAAGGCAGCACTGCCACCACTGCCCCACGTCCCTGCTGGCAGCACTGGCCGTGCCTGGCTGTGTTGGTGCCTGTGGGAGCTGGAGCAGTGGGATGGGAGCCCAGCTTTGCCCGTGGCAGCCGTGCCTGTGAGGATGGAAGTGCCTCTGAGCTGGGGCAGGGCTGGGGACAGGCTGTGTACGAAGCACATGCACGAGGGAAGCCAGCAGCTGGCTCCAAGCCTTTTCTAAACCAGCTGACATCAATAGCATCTTCTGCTGTTTAGGACAAAAATCCTCTCCCTGCTCCTGCTTGGGCTCCTGCCCGGCTGGCCTGGCCCCTCGCCAGCTGGGTGCTGCTTTCCTTCCCCCTTCTGTTACCTCTGCAGTGTTTAGAACATAGAAAAGGTGGTGGGGTTTTGCTGATTGTGACGACAGTAAATGCTGATTTTAAAGACAATCTCCTCTCCTTGTTGCACTGTGTCCGAGGGAAGGAGCTCATGTCCAGCTCTACATGGCTGAGCCCAGCGAGGGGAGTTTGGCCATGGTGCAAGGACCAGGGCACTGCCCACCAGCTGCCCACAAATGTTGCTGTTCCTGCACTCACTTGCAAAACACTTTAAGAGTCACTATAGGAACTCCCAGAGCACTTTGAACCAATCTGGAGTCCCCAGTGCCCTGAAGCAAAGGCAGCAGCATCTCCCCACAGCTACACTGTCCCACAAAGGCAGGTGAGACCACAAAAACAACCCAGCCCTCTCCATGCCAAGCACCAACCACAAGGGTTAGAAAGACAGAAAAAAAAAAAAAAAAAAAAGGCAAAGTTTGCCAATTTAAATGAACTGCAAAATTTATTACAGTGGTTAGCTCCTGACAAGGAAGTTGGTAACCTTCTGCCTGGGAAGGAAGGGGGAGGAGTGGGGAAGAGCAGGGATGAGAGGGAGGAGAGGATGTAAGAGACAGAGAGAGACACTTAAGGACACTTTCATTTTCTGAAAATAAAACATCTTTTACCTCCCGAAACATTTTCTCCAGTTCTTTAAGTTCACAAAAAGAAGAGGGTGAAACCAAACCACAGACTTCAGGAGGAAAATGCACAAACGTGTTAAAGCAGAGACAAACATGCTCTTTCTGCTGTGTCTATCAAGCGTCACAAACCGCGCGGCTCCAGCGCAGCCTCCGTGGCTCCTCAAGGCACCAGCTCTGCAGAGCTGCAGTGGCCCCTGGGCTCGGGGCCATCCCCTGCCCGGGGGAACAAACCTGAACAGCCCCAGCCACGCTGCAGGAGCCCCAGAGCTGGGGGTCCGCGGGGCAGGGGCTGTGCCGGCCCCAGCGGTGGGGCAGAGGGGGGAGAGCATGGCTGAGACCGAGAGAAGACAGCAGTGGGAGTCCAGCACGGCCCAGTTTGGGGGGGCTGCCACCCCCAGTGCTCCCAGTCCTGTCTGTGAGCCCCATCCCTTGATGGGACAGACAGGAACAGAGAGCTCTTTGCCTGTGGCTTCAGCACAGCGTTTGCTGTCCCCTGGGGACATGGCAGAGCAAAGGAGGGGGCCAGGAGGCCCAGCAGGACAATCCTTATTCCTCCTTACCCACTCACTCAGCAGATAAATGCAGGGGGGCACTGCAGAGCTCCCCAGGTTTCCCCAGGATCCTGGGCACATGCTGGAGCTCACCCCTCCCTCCTGCCTGGCTGCTCTGCCACCACACCTGCGGGCAGGACTGAGCTGTGCTGCCCGTGGGCAGCTCTGGGCACTGTGGCTGCCACAGAACTGCTGCCTCCAGCACCAGCAGGCACAAGGAAAATGCAGCTCAGCTGAGGATTCAGCACTGTCCAGCCCTGCCTGCCCTGTCTTGGCCAGGGCAGCTGCAGGACACAGAGCTGGCAGTAATTGGGACCCGGCCTCTGCACCTTGGGGTCCTGGCACAGCTGTGTGGGGCCATCTCCAGCCCAGCCCCAGCATCCTGTGTGAATTTCCTGCAGAAATCCTCCACCTCTGCGTGTTCCCTAGTGCCTGGAGACACCTGAACCTCCATAAACCCACAGCCTGGAGGGGCTCCAGCTCCCCTCTCTCCTGCCCTGTGCACGAGGGGCCCTGAGACATGGGCAGGGTTGGAGAGGGATGGCAGCAGTAGAGAAACAGCCGGTGGGGGCAGCAGGAGAGGAGCAGAAACGGGGGAAAAGCCGGGACAGGCTTTACTCTTCCTTGGTGCTGCTGAGCCGGGTTGGCAAGTGACAATTTGGGCACCAGCCGTGCCGTGGGGCTGGGGGTCAGCACTGCCAGCGGGACAGGCCGGGGCCAAGCCACGGCCCTGCAGCCTCAGCTGTCCTTGCCGCGTACGAAACCTTCCGGGGCGTTTCCAGTAGCAGAGGTTAAACAGCATCACTGAGGAAGGCAGGGTGGGAGGCGCTGCCAGCCCCGGGCACCAGTCCTGCCCCTGCTGGAGGCACTGGGGCGCTGCCGGCTCCTGTGGCGGCCGCTCAAGTCCGCTTGGCGTGCAGCATCTCGATGAGGAGGTTGTTGCAGGGCACCTCCCCGCTCAGGTGCTTGTGGTACAGGTACTCCTCGGCCTGCAGGCTCAGCGCCCGGACCTCCGCCAGCCACAGCAGCAGCTGCCGAAACTTGTCCGTGGAGTGGGGGTAGTGGCAGACCGTGTACTCCAGCAGGGCTGCGTTGGCCTTCTCCTGAGCATCCTTGGCCAGCGTGTGGTTCTCCAGGTACTTCACGTCTGCCAGGGGGAGGATGGGGATGAAATGGGGCCAAGCTCAGGTGTGTGCCCCATCTGTGCCACACCATGCTGGGTGAGCTGGGAGGGACCCACACTCCTGTGGGTCGATGTCCCTCAAGTGTGAAAACAGCGCAGGAGGGGTCCCACACCCCATCCCTCCCCAGCCACAGGCTCTCCATCCTTAGCCTACTCCCCAGCTCTTCCCTGCTGCTGAAAACAGACTCCAAGCCCCCTGGCAGTAGGACTGGGGTCTCACTGCCCTCGAAGCTGCAAAGCCAGAAGGTGTTGCCAGCTGTGCCAACACATGGGAGCCTCTGCCATCAGCCCTCTTTAATTCCTGAAGGTCGAGGAAGCGGCTGAATTAATTCCCTGATAAACCTGGTCTTTCCAATGTGGCAACCAGGCTCACCAGCCTGGAAACCCTAATCCTCCACGCCTCGCCAGGGCCACAGCAGCTTCTCATAATCCTGCTGCCAGCTCTGCTGCCAGCGGGGTAGGGAGCAGCTCAGAAGGCAGCAGCCCCGAGGTGCAGGCAGGGTCAATCACCCCCGCACACAGATTTTGGTGGCTTTAGGGAGCCGGTGCTGGGCACTGCCCCATCACCACCTCCAGCTGCACACAGCCATGTGTGCACACAGCTGCCCTGCAGACACCTTGCTGCCAGCCCTGGCACGGTACATGCAGGACAAGTGGATTTAGGGGATTTTCTGTGCAGGACGAGGTACATGGGGGCACTGCCTCAGTCACAGCCCCACTGGCTCTGGCCAAATTCCCACTCACCGGCTGGAAATGGGGAAATCTGGGCACAGGGCCTGGCCAAGGCACCTGTGAGTTTGGGGCTCCCTTGGAGGGACTGTGGCACCCAAGCCAAGCTGGGAGCCCTCGGGGCAGGGCCGGGAGCACAGGGGTGGTCGGGGGGGGCAGGCACAGCACAGCCTGGGGGCCGTGAGCCCCTGAGGAGCCCCAGCCTTGGGCCATGCCCATGGCCACGGGCACTGCGGGGGCAGGCACAAAGGGCACAGGTTGTGCCAAGATGCAGTGGATCAGATCACCCTTCCCTTTTCACTCTGACGGCACATTTGCTCCTATTGTCTCCTGCTCCCCGGGTTGTTGTTATGAAATCTCTTTATCTGCATAAGGTTATTGTGCATGTCATTAAAAAAAAGAAGTTATATTGATAAATGTCAAATCTATCCCCTGAGTTGGCTCAACAATAGCTAGTTCTACTCGATGAACTCACCTGGTTCTCTGAAAGACCCTATTCACTGTTTAATTGAATATTTGAATAATCTTTTCATTCCTGCAAGGAATAAAGAATGTTGTCCAAATAACATTGACTCACTTCATTTAGAGACACTGCAGCAGTTGCAAAGACTGTCCTGTGACAAAGCCTCCCATCACACATACAGATATGCCTCGGATTATTTCTATGCCCTCAAGTGTTCTTCCTATTCACAGCTCCTTTTGTTTGGGAGAAGCTGCTGATAAATTGCAAACGCTTAAGGGAATGTGGGCTATAAAAGCCTCTCTTCCTCCCCTCCCCAAGAGTAGCTGCTTCATGAATGTAAGTCATGAAATCGAATGATAGGTCAATCCATTAAGGCTCTATTAAGCCCTTCTGTAGAACAAAGCTAACCTGTGCCGTCCTCATAAATATTGCTATTTTGAGAAGCCCTAATTTTAATTAAATCTCTTTACCTGCTCAGGAGAGAAATCTATTTAGAACTCAAATGGCAGCTCTTGTGAGCAGGGCTTGGCTTTGACTGTGCTGTGGCAGAGTGGTAAATGTGGAAATTCTCTTGTTAAAGGCAATTACATCCTGCAAATAATACACAATCCCGTCCTCTACAGCTGAGCCTACGAAGGGCAAATTACTCCAAGTGAGCTCTGCAATATGGAGAGAAAAAGTTGCATTTGGGGCAAAATGATGTACGGGGAAACACAGCTCTTGGATTCCACGCTCCCTGAAAGCCGCTGCTGCTGCTCGCTGTGTTGTGCCATGCCAGGGGACACGGGGGGACCCGGGGCAGCCCGGGGGGACCTGGCCCTCCTGGTGCTGAGACCGCGGGGCAGCGGCCAGAGAAGGTCCTGGCTCGGGGTACGAGCCCCCCCGGCTCCTTCATTTCCCAGCCCGGGCACTGTTTGTGCCGCACCTTATCTCTGCTTGAGCAGCGAATTATCGCCTCTCGTCTCTCTGGGTTTCTAAACAGCTCCAGGGGAAAGGAAAGCCGAGGGAGGCGATGCTGCAGGTGCGGGACGGGATGGCAGCACAGCTCCCACCGCTGGCCCCTGGACGGGACCCCGCGGGTGCAGAAGTGCGAGCACAGAGCCAAGCACTGGAACAGGGACAGGGCTGGGGGCAAGGGTGGGATGGAGACAGATCTGCCCTGGCCCGGGCTGGGCTCAGCGTGCCAGCACTGGGCTGACACAGGGATCCCAGGGCAGGAGCGGGCTCTGCGCCCGGGCAGCAGCGCCCACGGCTGCGCTGTTATTTTGTCTGGGTGAGGAGGGAGCTGCGAGCGCCGGCCGTGCCCGACCGCAGGCTCCGGGCTGAGGCTAATCAGGAGCGGGGCTCTCTGACGCAAATGCCGGCAGATACGGCCCGGCCCGGCCGCCTCTGTCAACACGCCTGTTTTCTGTTTTCCCCCGCCGTATCAGCGCTTGTTTCCCTGCCCGCTGCGATGCGCCAGTGACCAAAACAGCTTGGCCAGCGGGGTGACAACGTCCCCTGCAGCTGGAGCTGAGCCCGGCCCCGCAGCGGGAGAAGTTTTGGGTCCCGGCCGAGTGGGGACAGGCTCTCGCTCCTGGCTCCCCGTTAAAAGCCCCTCTGTGGCTCAGCCGGAGCCTGGGCTTTGTGTGCCCCCTCCAGCCGCGTCCCCACCCCAAACCCCGCGGGCAGCAGCACGGCCGTGACCCCAGAGCGGCCCCGGTGCCCCCCCGGGCACTCACCGAGGCTGAAGAGGATGAGGAACTTGAGGCAGACGAATTCGTGCCGGTCCACCTGGAGCGAGTGCAGGTGCAGGGCGAGCTCCTGCGCCCGCAGCACCAGCGAGTTCAGGATGGAGCCGGCCTGGGCTGCGACGGCCGACATGTCCACCTGCAAGGACACAGGTGGCATCAGCTTTGGCAGCCCTAGTGCCACCACAACCTGCTGCAGGGCACCTCACACGGGGCTGGAGCCAGGTCCAGCCCTGAGCAATGACTAAAGGATTAGGGATGTCAAAAAAAAAAAAAAAGACTGGTAGGTGAAATGGGAACACCATTTAAAACAGGGGGGTCCTTCAGAGGGTGCTCGAATTGAAGGCACCACATCTCCAAAAGCCACCTCCAGGGAAGGAAGGGGCCCCTCCTCGTGTCCCACTGGTGACAGTACAGGTGGGGCTCTTGATCTCTCCATAAGGAACATTATTCTCCAGAACTAGGAGCAGTGGGACAGGATGGGACAGGATGGGACCTTCTGCACCAGCAGACCCAGAGTGTAACACCACCTGCCTGCCCTATGCCAATCTGGCCACACTGGGACAAAAGAAAGAACTCACCCCATTCCCCCTGCTTGACCCCACTGCCCCTCCCCTGCACCACCACAGTCCTACAGCCATTTCTCACCTCCTGGCCAGTGACCAGCAGCACGCTGTGCTCCTTGCCGTGCTGCAGCTGCCGGTAGATGTGGTCAAACACCAGCAGCTCACTCCAGCAGTTCTGCAGCAGCTTCATCTGGTCACCCACCTGAAACAGAGCAGGAGCAGCACAGCTGACACCCACCATGCTGCAGTGCACAGCACCCACCCCGTGCCTGGCAGGGACCCCGTGGGAGGGGGGTCCCCTGGGGTGAGCATGGAGAGCTGGAGCTGCACCCTAGAAAGGGAGACCCTGGGCTGGAGGAGAGGAGGTGGGCAGGTGGCTTTGCAGAGCTGTCTTCAAAGCAGCTCAACATGTTTCAGTGGCACTTGCTGGCTCTTATCAGCACGGGTCTCCCCCCACCAGCACAACCTCCTCCAATCGCACACAAATTTTAACAAAATGACTGCGGGAGGGACGCGTGGTCTGCACAAAGGGCCTGTGTGTCCAGGCAGCCCCTCTGGATACTTTAAAAGGAAGGAAGGCAGTGCCCAGCCTCGCCTCCCTGGGCAGGGTGGCAGGTCTGGGAGGGCAGCAGGGCTGTGGGGGAGCTGCCAGGGCGGGACATGGCTGTGCCCTGCAGCTGCCAGCCCGGCCATGCCCACGCACCAACACACGCACTTGTGACCACGGGCATTGTGCACATGTGTGTGCCCAGAGGAACACCTGGGACCGTCCCTGTGAGGAGCTGCAGCCAGGACACCGGCTGGAAGGGTCCCCAAAGGTCTCACAGGGCAGTGGGGACTGCAGGCAGCACCAGTGGCTGGCAGGGTGAGCTCCCAGAGCCAACAGCTGCATTTGGAAGCACTCAAAGCCCCGGAGCTGTGGCAGGACACAGGGCACACTGCCTTCCCCACTGCCCTGCCAAGAATCACCATGAGGCACTGCCTTCACCCCCTCAGCACTGCTCTCCACTGAACCCCAACTCCTTCCCACAAGGAACCAAACTCCTGCCCTGCCTGGACCCCCCTTTCCTGCAGGGCCAGTGTAGGGAAAGGGTTGGGATTACGGGGCTGGCTCCACCAGCGCCCTGAGGAGCAAATCCAGTGCCAGCAGCCGAGCTCTGCAGGGCCATTGTGCTCCCCTGTTAATAGAGGGAAGACAGATGCAGCATCACAGGGCTGGATAATGCCCTCGTTTTGCTGAAGAGGCTGCAATAAACCCACGCTGGGAGATTGCAAAAGGAATAGAAGCCAGATGAGAAAGAGCTTTATGGTCTCAGAGCCGGCGCTCCCCGTGAGCCGCCGGGATTTGTCTCTCGAGGGTGGTGGGTGGCCAGAGCTGGTCGTGAGGCAGCACTGGGAAAGAGATGAGGAGGAAAGGCAGAGACAGGGCTGTGGCACCACTCCTGCCCACTCTCCTGGGCACCGGGGGCTGCCAAGGCCACGCTCGCCCCTCACCCCCCAGCCAGGGCAGCAGCTGCCGCTGGTGGCCCAGCACTGCAGAGCCTGAGGCTCCTGGTCAGCTGCTCGACAAAACCCTGGGGAAAGGCTCATTCTGCACTAAACCAGCACGGGGGCTTTCTGCAGGAGTGGTGACCCCTGCCAGAGGGCGAGTGGCCGGCTGTGACAGTGGCCAGCCCGAGCAGGGAGCTGGGGCCAGCCCAGCTGCACAATCCCGGCCGGTGCCGAGCGCCTCCGCTCTGGCTCACTCAGGGCGTTGTTTTGGAAGTTCTTTCCTGTGCCTCATTCCTGAACGGGATGAGCTCCAGAAGAGACAGACAGAAAGTTTTGCCGTGAAAACCATTTTAAAAAAAATTAGTTTTTCCGAAGAAAGCACTCCAACAATTTTGAAATCTTATTTTCTTCCTTTAAAAATTGCTAATCAGCTTCTCCCAGACTCTGAGGGGTGTTTGGTTCCCGCCCCCAAAGCCCCTCAGCAGCACATTTCACCCTGGTGCTTCCCGGGAACATCCAGCACACCAGAGCCACATGGCCATGGCATGGGGGAAATGTGCTTGGGAGCATGATGGGGTGGGGCTGGGGGCTCCGAGGGCCAGTCAGAGCTGTCTGGGGTCCGTGGAGTTGTCCCCAGTGCCTGGCTGGGTGTCCCCATGCCCAGGCTGGGGGTCAGCGGGCTGCACCCCACCCTGGCCTGGCCTGGCCGGAGCAGGGGGCGCCTAATGGAGGGGCACTCAGAGGCAATCAATCCTCCCAGCCAGGCGGCAGCACACACGCTCGCCGGTAAAAGTTAAGCAAAGGATCTTCCTCTTTGAATGTCAAGGCTTTTCCTCGGAGTGCTTTATCAAAGGCCTGATGCAAGCTGTCTTTGAGAGGCAATCCTTATCTCTTTTTTAGAGCAAGCATTTAACCCATTCACAAAACACGCGGTGAAACCCTCCCCACACTGGAAGAGCAATCCCTGATGGGCTGCAGCCCACAGAAAATGCAGTTCTCTGTGGGAATGGGTCTGGGATGGCAGGAGGGGAGGCAGGGCAGGCACAGGGCTGCAGGACCTGCAGGTGGGTGTAGTTTTAAATCTTCTGTTACCTTGTCTGCGGGCTCACAGGTACAAGGTGAGGAAGCCCCTGCAAGTGTTGGGGCTCCCCAAAATGTGCCCAGGCCACTCAGGGATGCCACAGCCCCACAGAGCTCACTGCTCCCTGCAGGGCTGGTTCAGGGCAGCCCCTGCCCTGGGTACCACTGCTTTGGGAAGGAGAGTCACCCACCAGCAGCCCTTCTTTGGCAGGAAGCCCTGAGCTGGTCCCAGGACATCCATCCCCAGCCAGGACACAAGCAGCACTCGATGCTCCCGGCCTGTCCCCACCACACAGATGCCCTCCAGGCCTCCTCCCAGATCTCAGGTGCAGGATTTGCCCCACAGCCCTGTGGCAGGTATGTGGCACATGTCAGCACCCGAGCAGCCCCAGCAATTCCTGAGTGCAAGCAGGACCCATCACCTTGGCTGCTGAGAAGTATAGAAGTGGATTGGTGTCCACCAGCCACCCGCAATGGAAAATCCACACGTGTCCAAGGTGCTAATGGTCAGTGCAGGTCCCCATTGCCCTGCCTAGATACCATCAAGTGCATCTTAAAGCAAATAACCATCATCAGCACTGTGGTTAGACCAGGATCCCACCTCCCTGCAGAGCGTGGGCACACGGCTCTGCAGTCCTGGCTGGGCTGGCTGGGACACCACAGGCAGGGCAGCGTCACATTTCCCCCAGTGCATGGGATGCTAAACTCTGCTGCAGCATCCACGACCAGAAGGAGATTTTAAATCTGCCAAAAACGCTCTGGCCATTGGCCAGGAGATGGGGTCAAGATGACCCACATGTTAAAGGCAGAGGAGCAACTGACTGCAAATAGGCTTTGTCGTGGCTCTGGGATCTCTAAGCACAACTGAGGGAGAGCAGCCCAGCAGACAGAGCCTGTGACCACAGGGGCCCCTGGGTCTGTGGGAACAGTGCTGCCCTCAGCATGCCCCCCATCACTGGAGCTTGCCTGTGGATGGAAGGGTGGTTTGCCCCAGGCCCTTGGTACAAAAGGGCTGAGGAAGGGGTCAGCATCCTCCCACCACCCTGCGGCTGCGCCGTGCCCCTCCACTGGCGCGGGGACCCGCTGCACACCCAGCCCAGCCTGGCCTTCGGGCTGAAACCGTGGCAATTTGTTTAACATTCCTGGCTGCTCATCCCAATCTAAAGGTCACTGCAACCCTGTGTACACAATATTGATATGTAGGTATGGCAGTGACACCTATATAAACCAGGCTGTGCAAGACGTGTGTGTATAAACCACACCAAAACCAGACACAACGCGAGTGTGCAAGCGCGCGTGCGGGCGTGCACATCCCTATGTCTGTCTCTCTCCATATACATATAAAAAAATTACATCTGAAAGGACAAAGTTGCCTGAGACTCACAACCCAGCAAAATATATTTCACCCCCGGCCCATATTTTTCTTCCTGAAAAGATGCTGCAAATCTTCCCTCAGTCCTGACACATCTCATCTAGACTCAGTTAAAGTTCGTATTTATGGGCGTCAGCGCTGACCTCTTCCACCTCCGCCCGCGCGGCCTCGCGCCGCGGCTGCTGGCCGGCCCTCGATAAACAAGCGGGCCCCCAAATCCCCCTCTGCCGTGCAGCGTTATTAGTCTTGCCTCCGAAGGCCAGCGCAGTCCGTAATTCTCCTCCTGGTGACACGAGATGAGCGCCGCGACATCAGTCTCGCGGCGGATTGGCATGGGGACCCTCGTTTGTCAGTGGCAGACTGACAGAATTACTGGCCCTTAAATGAAACGATATATCTGGGAAGTTAAATCTGTTTTCAATCTGACTGCCCCGCGCGCCTGCGGGCGGACGTGGCGTGTGAGCCGATGTCAAGAGGCCATTAGCCCGTGGCCCCCCTCCTTCCTCGGGCGCAGCGCTGGAGACAGGGGGGGTCTCCCCAATGTCCCCCAGCCCAGCCACCACGTCGGAGTGTGGAGACAGCAAGGCAGCCATTCTGGCCCTCAGCAGATTGCTAGGGTGGGAATGGGGATGGGAACAAGACTGGCCAGCTCCAGGGGAAGCTGCTCCCGTTCTCCAAAGAAACAGCCATTCACCATGTCCCTGAGGATTTGCTCCTTCCTCTCCAGGCTCCCTGAGAGGCTCTGGGGAGAAGCCAGGTCTCTGCTAACAGCCCTGTGGAAGGAGCATGGCTCAGGCAGGGCAATCCATGATGGGGCAATGTGCCCACACCTCCCCTTCTCACCTGCCTGCAGCTCCTCCCCATGCAGTGCCAGCCTGGCAGGATGCCTGGGAGTGGTGTCCCAGCACAGTGCCTTTCCAGCCTGGATCCCTGCACTGGCCTCAGCCAACAGCCTTTCCCTGCTGGGGCTGGGGACCGTCACCTCCACGCAGACCTTCCCAGGGGATGGAGGGGGCTGCTGGCATCCCTGCCCTGAGGAGCCCCAAGCACCCAGCAGGGACTGCCAGTGCCATCCATCTCAGAGATTGCCATGTTCCTCCGTGCTGGCTTTAGGGCAGAGCCATAAACCCTGCACTAGCAGGAGTTCATTTACCACCCCAGAAGCTGCTTGCTTTTACATCCCAGGCAGGAGCAGGAATGGGGATTTGAGACCTCAGTCCTACTCCTGCTTCCCACCAGCTGCTCTCCCATGCCAGGGGAAGAGCCTCTGCCCTGGCCAGGGAGGATGGGCTGTGTGGGTGGGCAGGGGGCAGCCCCAGCAGCACCCGAGGGACACCGAGGGTACCTGGGCACCTCTGCTCTGTGCTGGGGTTTGGGGCTGCTGGGGCACTGTGCACAGGATGGCAATGCCACATCCTCTCTCTCCCTCTGGAACCAGGGTGGGCTGTGGGGTCCTGCAGTCCCCAGCCCTGGAGACGCTGGGAATGCACCCCACAGTCACCATAAGGCAAAAAGATTGAGCCCCCAGGACAGCAGTGATGGATGTGGGCACGGCTGAGCACTGAACCCCATGTCCTGAGCATGGCAGGGCACTGACCCTGGCAGCTCTGCCCAGGTGAGGCCTGTGGCACTGCTGTCCCCCTCAGAGTCCCACGGCAGGAGGAGCACCTGCCAACGCCGATTCACACAGGAACAGCCTATTCTGGTGGCACAATCACGCTGACAATGGAGTTACAAGGCTACCCAGCTATACAGCTGGGAACTGAATTTACACTGTTTACAATATCTCCTGCAAAACAACAACCACCCTGTTCCCAAAATCCAGGCTGGACACTGATATGATTGAAACAAGCCCAACCCACCCCCACAATGCCATTTCCTGACACTGTTCTGGCAGACAGGGGCTATTTTGAGCCACGAGGCTCGGCCACACTCAGCCCCATGGCATCCATGGCACAGGGAAGAGCCTCATCCTGTCCTAAAGCACAGTCCTACTGGAAGAAGGTGATTTTGTCCAGAGCCAGGCAGCGCAATCTCATGCTGGAAACACAAGAAAGCACCTGAGTCTCATCACAGCTGCCCCAGGATGTTGCTCTCTGGGTTTTGGCCATGTTGTAAAATTTTCTCTCTCATTTTTTGCACCAGTTTGGGATCTCAGGTCAGCCCAGAAAGTGAACGGAAAATTTCTGAAAGCTTGGCAAGGTGTGCAGGATAGCAGAAGCTGCTCCAGCCCTGCTAACTCTCCCCTGGCCCCAGTAAATGTTCAGGGAGTGTCTTGGTAGGAGGGAGGTCAGCTCTGTGTCCCCCAGCTGGGCACACTCATGGGCTGATGGCTCTGGGGCAGGCTCGGGCTGCCCCGGCTGCCTGGTGCTAATAGGACCCACCTGGCCACATCGATTTTCCTCCTAAAGGCAGAGGAGAGAATTGTCTCAACTATAATTCCTCAACGTTACATTTTTCAATTATATCTTGAGCTTGACACCACAGTCACTCTGCTGGCGATTGCCTCAGCACCTGCCCTCACCGTGATGAATCTGAAATCATTAGCCCCACACGACCGTGAGAATCGCTCTGGCACCTCCAGCCCTGCCCTGCAGGGAGCTGGGAGCAGGACTGGGAACTGTCAACAGATCTGCAGGAATAGCCCCAGGCTTGTGCCCATGGGTGTTGCCCCGTCCTCACAACATTTCACCCCCAATCTTGCCCACAGCCACATCCCGTCCTCACACGGCAGCAGCCTCAATCCTCCCACCTCTCATTGTCCCCAGAGCAGCAGACATCCCACTGACAGGTCCTACCTCCAGCTCCTTGAAGAAGATGCAGCTCCGTGCCCACTCCACGATGGAGAAGAGGGTCTGATCAGCCATCTTGCACATGAGGCCGAAGGTGCTGAGCTTCTCGTGCCGGCCCTTGCCCTGCTCCTGCTGCAGGCAGGACAATATCCGTGCCTTCACCTGGGCCTCGTCGGGCTCCAGCTGCAGCAGCTTCAGAATCACCTCGGGGATGTCAGGGGGGGAGCTGCTGGGGTAGGTCTCTGGGTACATGTAAGCAGGCACGGCCTCGTGGGCATTTGTGTAGTGGTCAGGGTACTCGGACTTGATGGCGCGGCTGGGGAAGGAGGGGTAGTGGTAGCCGGGCAGGGGCGCGTGGCCGGGCACTGCCATGCCCAGAGAGGGCGTCCCGTAGGGGCTGCGCTCGTAATCCACCGGCGTCAGGGCGGCCGGGTTGGGCGGCAGCGTCTTGGACATGGCGTGGATGCTGTGGATGGTGGAGGACAGGCTGTAGTCGCTCTGCACGGGGGACATGAGCTGGGGCACGCTCTCCAGCTTGAAGCCGTTGGCACGGATCAGAGCTTTCTTCTGCTGCTTTAAGGCACGGTCCCGCTTGTACATGGGTCCAAACTTGTTCCTCCCGCCACGCATCCGGTCTGCTCGGACAGCTGGAGACAGAGAGAGGGCAGAGACTGCAGTGAACCCACATGGAGAGAGACCTTCCACAGGGCACAGAGAAAATGCTGGGGGACACGGCTTAGTGGCAAAAAGGGTTTGGGGGGCACTGGGGAGACCTTCCCAGAAAGCCGAGGGCAGATTGAGTCACTCCCAGTCTCATGTTATCCTCAGAGCCCCCAGGGATTGCAGGAAAGGAAGAGACATTTGGCTTTCACTACAAAATGAGCTGGGGGATAAAGCAGCTTTCTTTCCCCATGGGTTGAGGGGACAGCCCTTAAAGCCTGAGCAGAGGAGGGGATTTGACACTCTCTTTAGATTTAACAACCCGTGTCACCGGACCAGCCCTGGGATTTCCTTTGCAGACCCTGGGACCCCACAACCCACTCGGGACCCTGATTCTCTCCACCCAGGCTGCACGGCTACTCCTCAGCAAACCTCTGCCCCTTTGTGGGGCAGCACGGCTGGCAGGTCCCAGCAGAGGCACTTCACTGGCCTCAGACAGGAGGCTGCCAGCCCTGGGGGTACCAGCCCTGGCGAGGGCTCTGCTGGAGCATCCCGCTGGCAGGGTCCCCGTGACGGCTGCAGCAAAGCAGATGTTCCCACCAAACCAAAAANGCACCTGAGTCTCATCACAGCTGCCCCAGGATGTTGCTCTCTGGGTTTTGGCCATGTTGTAAAATTTTCTCTCTCATTTTTTGCACCAGTTTGGGATCTCAGGTCAGCCCAGAAAGTGAACGGAAAATTTCTGAAAGCTTGGCAAGGTGTGCAGGATAGCAGAAGCTGCTCCAGCCCTGCTAACTCTCCCCTGGCCCCAGTAAATGTTCAGGGAGTGTCTTGGTAGGAGGGAGGTCAGCTCTGTGTCCCCCAGCTGGGCACACTCATGGGCTGATGGCTCTGGGGCAGGCTCGGGCTGCCCCGGCTGCCTGGTGCTAATAGGACCCACCTGGCCACATCGATTTTCCTCCTAAAGGCAGAGGAGAGAATTGTCTCAACTATAATTCCTCAACGTTACATTTTTCAATTATATCTTGAGCTTGACACCACAGTCACTCTGCTGGCGATTGCCTCAGCACCTGCCCTCACCGTGATGAATCTGAAATCATTAGCCCCACACGACCGTGAGAATCGCTCTGGCACCTCCAGCCCTGCCCTGCAGGGAGCTGGGAGCAGGACTGGGAACTGTCAACAGATCTGCAGGAATAGCCCCAGGCTTGTGCCCATGGGTGTTGCCCCGTCCTCACAACATTTCACCCCCAATCTTGCCCACAGCCACATCCCGTCCTCACACGGCAGCAGCCTCAATCCTCCCACCTCTCATTGTCCCCAGAGCAGCAGACATCCCACTGACAGGTCCTACCTCCAGCTCCTTGAAGAAGATGCAGCTCCGTGCCCACTCCACGATGGAGAAGAGGGTCTGATCAGCCATCTTGCACATGAGGCCGAAGGTGCTGAGCTTCTCGTGCCGGCCCTTGCCCTGCTCCTGCTGCAGGCAGGACAATATCCGTGCCTTCACCTGGGCCTCGTCGGGCTCCAGCTGCAGCAGCTTCAGAATCACCTCGGGGATGTCAGGGGGGGAGCTGCTGGGGTAGGTCTCTGGGTACATGTAAGCAGGCACGGCCTCGTGGGCATTTGTGTAGTGGTCAGGGTACTCGGACTTGATGGCGCGGCTGGGGAAGGAGGGGTAGTGGTAGCCGGGCAGGGGCGCGTGGCCGGGCACTGCCATGCCCAGAGAGGGCGTCCCGTAGGGGCTGCGCTCGTAATCCACCGGCGTCAGGGCGGCCGGGTTGGGCGGCAGCGTCTTGGACATGGCGTGGATGCTGTGGATGGTGGAGGACAGGCTGTAGTCGCTCTGCACGGGGGACATGAGCTGGGGCACGCTCTCCAGCTTGAAGCCGTTGGCACGGATCAGAGCTTTCTTCTGCTGCTTTAAGGCACGGTCCCGCTTGTACATGGGTCCAAACTTGTTCCGCCCGCCACGCATCCGGTCTGCTCGGACAGCTGGAGACAGAGAGAGGGCAGAGACTGCAGCGAACCCACATGGAGAGAGACCTTCCACAGGGCACAGAGAAAATGCTGGGGGACACGGCTTAGTGGCAAAAAGGGTTTGGGGGGCACTGGAGAGACCGTCCCAGAAAGCCGAGGGCAGATTGAGTCACTCCCAGTCTCATGTTATCCTCAGAGCCCCCAGGGATTGCAGGAAAGGAAGAGACATTTGGCTTTCACTACAAAATGAGCTGGGGGATAAAGCAGCTTTCTTTCCCCATGGGTTGAGGGGACAGCCCTTAAAGCCTGAGCAGAGGAGGGGATTTGACACTCTCTTTAGATTTAACAACCCGTGTCACCAGACCAGCCTTGGGATTTCCTTGTCTTTGCAGAGCCTGGGACCCCACAGCCCCCTCGGGACCCTGATTCTCCCCACCAGGCTGCACGGCTACTCCTCAGCAAACCTCTGCCCCTTTGTGGGGCAGCACGGCTGGCAGGTCCCAGCAGAGGCACTTCACTGGCCTCAGACAGGAGGCTGCCAGCCCTGGGGGTACCAGCCCTGGCGAGGGCTCTGCTGGAGCATCCCGCTGGCAGGGTCCCCGTGACGGCTGCAGCAAAGCAGATGTTCCCACCAAACCAAAAAACCCCAAGGATCTGCCAACACGCGAGGCAGCAGGTGCTTCTCCGCAGAAGGAGCCGGTCCTGCTGCAGCGCGTTGCTGTGCTCCGGGGCTGATGCCCTGGCATCCCCCTGGAAGAGCCTCGGATCGCTGGGAGGCAGGAGCTGGGGGCTGCACGGCAGCGCAGAGGCACGGAGGAGTGCGCCGAGAAGAGCCTGCAGCGAGCATCAAAGGCAAAACCCCTCCGCTAGTTTGTGTTCCTGCTGACAGCCAGCGGGTCTTGCTCTGCCTCTCAGCTGTTACCTCTGCCTTTCTTTCGCCTACTTATCCTGGGGCTCACGGCCAGCCCCCCCCGGAGAGCTGGAGCACCTCCCCAGCGCTCCCAAGGCAGGCTGGAAAGGCGGGAGCGTGGCCGGGAGCAGCAGCATTTCCAGGACGAGCAGGAATGTGCTCCCAGGAGAGCCGCCCTGGCTTCCTCCCTCATTCTTTATTCATGAAAACAGCATCTCACTGGGAGCGGGCTGCCAGCGGCAGCCTCTGAAGAGAGGGGTGCTGTGGCCCCGCTGCCGAGAGCCGGCCCACGCCCCTCTGGGCAGCAGAGAGCTGTCCCGGGGCAGTTCCTGACTCGGGAACAGGGGAGGTGGCCACACTCAGCACGGGTGCACAGCCCAGCCAGGGTCCTACACAGGCAGACAGGCTGGCAGCCCGAACTGGCCGGGTCTGGCCACGCGCCCCAGAACCAGGGCACACCAAAACCCAAATCTCACACCCACTGCAAGTGACGTTATCCCTCCGCTGCTCGAGGTCGGGCACAGTGACGCCCAGGGATCGCATCCCAGAGCAAACCCCTGTGACCCTGGGCAAGGCACAGACCCCTCCAGGGCCGCCTGCCCTCCCACACACGGCGAGAAGTGCTCACAGTCCGGCCTCACAAGCCCTCCAGAGGCAACTGCGTACACCTCCTCCCCTCTCCCGGCAAGAACACAAAGGGAGAAAAGGCCTTTTAATTCCCTCCTGCTCTGCTTTTCCTGCCATTTGTGCTACACTTGGGGCTGGGAACAACTTGCCATTTGCTGTGTCCCAGCTGACAGCCGAAGAGAAAATGGTGCAACCTGACCTCCAGGGCCTGGAGGCTCAAGTGGAGCCACCCAGGAAGCGCCTGCACCCCCAGCAGCACCCCCAAAACCATCTGCAGGTGACCCCTGAGCCACACACCCACAGAGTGGCAGGAGGGGTCTCCAGCATCCTGCAGTCCCCCTTCCCACTTGCACTGCCTTACCTGCTCTCATCCCAGCGCAGAGCCCTGCCTGGGGCACGCTGCTGGCCAGGCTCTGCCTCCTTTGGGCCACCTTTCTTTGCCTGGGCAGGGACATGGAAGGTGCCACGGGTAGTGCCTGCAGGGTGCCCAGGGCTGTGGGCAGCCTTCGGCCAGGCTGTGCTTCTCCTCTCGGGCAAGCTTCGCTGGCACCTCCCTTCAGGCACTTTGAGGGGTGCCTGTGTCAACACCGTGTTCCCAAAATCAATCACCTCGGGGCTACTCCTGTCGTTTGGACCTGTAGACTCACCTCCAAAGCATCACCTCAGATGCCTTGCCCAAAAACACTAGGAGCTGAAAAAGGTGGTTTCTTTTTGCCACAAAAGAGACGGTTCCATGGGAATATTGCCACTGGTTAAGCGATTGCCCGTCTGCCCAGCTCTGCTAAGGAGCCAACAGCAAGAAAATACAGAGGAAAAGGCTGTTGGGACAGCCCTGGGACCAAAGCACCTCCACGGTGTACACGACAAAAACACCTGGAAAGGGACAAATTGAGACCATGCCTTTTCCCCCCGGGCACCCCAAGCACTGTCCCTGCCCATCTGTCATGGGGGGTTCAGTCACTGCCCAGCGCCCAAATCCCCTTGCGACATCGATCAAAACGGACAGAGTAAGCACCGAGGGATTTAGGGCACCAATAACTCCAGCCCAGGGAGGAGAGTGGAACTGGGATCTGTTTTGGAAGCCGGCTCCCGCCGGGAGTTTGCAGGGGCTGAATTTGCAGCTCGATGTTGTGTCTTACTCCTGCGCTTTCGCTCGCAGGCTCCCACCCCGCTCCCGGAGCGAGCGGCCGCCCTGGCAGAACATGAAGGACTTTGTGATTAACCGCGCTGTGTCCCGAGCAGCGAGCCCGGCGGGAGAGGGGCTCAGCCCGGGGACAGCGGCTCAGCCCGGCCAGGGTCGGGCGGGAGGACCCAGCCCACCTCCACCCGCGGCAAAACGCAAACGATTTCAAGGGCGAAGTGGGGAGGGGGCGGCTGACTCTGGGGTGGGGGGCTCCTTCTGCCTCTGCTTTTGCTCTGCCATCCCGTGCCAACGACCTGTCCCCTCAAATATGTGTCGTTGTCGGATGCTGAGCATTGCAGAACCCGCAACACGGGCTGTCGGGGCTCGACTCTGATGTCGGGATTCTCCGCGCCGACAGGAGAGAGGCGGCGGCTGTGGGGCTGGAATCGCCCCCCCGGGGATCAGAAACCCGTTATACTAAATGGCACCGAGAGGAAAAATATAATTCGTGGTGGGTCTGCGGCAGTTTTATTGCGACCCCCATAATTCTTAACGTTTTTCCTTAAGTCTCGGCTTCTAGAATTATGTGCTTAAGGAAAACAGTAATTTATTTGCTATTTCCCAACCTTCCTGCCAGCAAAAAAAAATCCTGGAAAGTTGAAGCCGCAGCAGCAGAAACCACGGGAAAACAAACAAAATGAAACAAGGAAAAGAAGGAGACGACGCGAAAAAACGATTTTTTTCTTAACTTGGGAGGGAAAAACGGAATCTAAGCGGCGGCGGGACTGACCGGCTCGGGAAGGTGGCGGCGGTGGGGACAGCGCGACCGATCCCGGCTACTGCACAGTCCCGACCCCGGCC
>VZTB01004456.1:693179-715234 GCA_013397245.1 Thryothorus ludovicianus
CGGTCAGCGGGACAGGATGGGACGGGGACGGGGACGGGGACGGACGGCGGCCCCAGCCCCGGCGCTGGGTGCGGACCGGGAGTGGGCGCGGTGGAGACCGAGCGGCAGGTGCGGGAGCCGGAGCTCTTTATAGCGCCTGGAAGAGCATCTCCATGTTGGTGCGGGCTCACGGCCAGCCCCCCGGGGCTGGGGAACCTCCTCTGGGAGAGCGGGCGGCTCGCGGCGGCAGGGACGGGGCGGGGGCGGAGGGACCCGCCGGCCCGGGGACCGGGGACTCGGCGGCCGGGCTGGGGAGCGACCGGGCCGGGCCTCGGCAGCATCAGGGATCCCCCGAGGGACAGGCAAGGGGCAGCGCTCTGCGGGAAGGGGCGCGAGACCCTCCTTGCTCCCCCACACCATCTGTGGGGAACAACAAGGCCCCCAACCTCTCTGGAGTGTCCGGCCTGAGAGAGGCAGGACCTGCTGAATACCAGGAGTCTCGGGGCTGGAGCAAAATTGACCGAGTCTGGGCATGAGCCTGCTCTGCTCGGTGCACAGCCTTGGACCACCAGCTTTGTCAGAACATACCATTACCCCCCACCAGCTGACCCTGCCAACCCGTGCAGCGGCTCCTGAAATCTCCTCTGGGGCCACCACTGAGAAGATGAGATTGGAGCTAGCACTGGCCACCCCACCAGGATCACCCACTCCCAATGGTGTCCTAGTCTGCCAGTCAAGACAGCAGGTATTAAACCAATGTTTCACAGTTAGGGTTTCTTGATGAAATGTTCCATGACGGCAGCAGACCAGCACAGGAGCACCCTGGCTCCTGGCATGTCCTGTTTATCAGGATGCTCCCAGGCCACATGCTGCTGTGGGAAATGGAGGCTCCAGCTCTGAGCTGGGCACTGGAGCTGAGCCTGTCCTACAGGGCTGACCTACTGAGTCAGAGACCCTTCGTGGCTGGTGCAGAGCCTGTCCCAGCATGGTGGGAGCCTGCTGCCAGCACAGCAGCACTGGGGTCCGAGGCTCTGGGTGCCTGGAGCCCCGGCACAGCTGAGGACTGTGCTGCTGGCAGTGCCCCACAAAGGAGAGGCAATGGCTAAAGGCCCCGTACGGCTGATCCTGCATGCTTTGTATTGAAGGGCTCATCCCACAGATCTCATCCCACGCTCTCACCCCACACACCAGCTGCCGGGGTGCTGCGGGTAGGAAGCGGTGCTGGCAGGGAGAGCGGCAAACAGGAAACGGGCTCAGTGGAGCATCACTCCAGAGCCACCAGGAATGGAGCCCGGGCTAAGAATAGCAGCAGAGCAGTCTGCAGTGCGGGTCGGCCGCTGTTTGGCTGGGAAGGAGCGCTCCCACCGCCGGCAGAGCCCCTCGGCCATGGCCCCCACAGTCACCATGAGCTCCCCGAGGAGCTGCCAGGCAGCCACGGAGCAGGACCTGCCATCCAGGGAAAGGAGCCCAGGAGGGGCTCTGAGTAGGGAGAATGGAGCAAACACTGCAATAAAAGCAACTCAGAGCCGAAGGCTGTGATCCCTACCAGTGTGGGATGGGGACAGGCTCAGCCATCCTCAGGAGTCAAGGGATCCCGGATGCCTCCCATGCCCGCNTGAAGGCTGTGATCCCTACCAGCCAACCTCAGGAGTCAAGGGATCCCGGATGCCTCCCATGCCCGCTCCAGGGTGTGGAGGCTGCCTGTGCTCCTATGGGCGACTCCCAACCCGTGGGTGACCAGGGACCCCCAGGCACCCCCAGCTGGGCTCCCAGAGCCCCTCGGCAGCCAGATCTGTCATTAATGAGCAGCAGCCTGGCCATGGGGCCAAGGCTATGGCGAGGCCTTGCTCTGCTGCCCGTGATCTGCAGAGCTGCCATCCCCGCGCCCGCTGACGGGGACGGGAAGCAGAGGCCCACACATGACTCTGCTTCCTCGTCCAGCCCTGCCGCGTCCCCAGCTCCGGCCTCGGCCGCCACCACGCCGGGGAATGGCGGCAGTGGCTGGGAGATGGGTGGGCTGGGGGCCGTGGTTCCCCCCACAGACACGTACTCACCGCGAGGCGGCTGCACGGCTGCTGCGCGTGGGGCCGGCGGCTGGGAGAGCCTCGCTCGGCCTCCGGCCAGGAGCTGCGACCCGAGGAGCCTCCGTGGGGTGTGGGTACCGCTGCCCTGTCCACGCTAGGCTGGGCGATTTATGGGGACCCGCGTCTCTTGGGAAGGTGTCGGGGCTCTGGCTGCGCACACGCCGCCCCGGGCAGGACACCGGCCAATCTCCTCCCCATGGGGGCCAGGCTCAGCCAGGATGGACCCACTTCGGTGCCTTATTGGCTTCTGTGGCCACGTGACCACGCTGAAAAACATCATAATTAAGCTACAAAACGCTGCCCATAAACTAGCATTAGAAAGTGACAGCGAAGATAAGTGGAACCCCTGCAGCAGATAAGGTGCCCCAGGAGGGAGACCCTGCAGGGAGGTGGGGGGCACCAGAGTGCCCCAGCACCCACGGCCACACTGATTTATGGCCCAGGGCAGGAGGGAGGGGGCCCAGGGCAGGACACTTCTGGGAGGAACGTGAGCTTACCTCACCCACCCAGCACCGGGATGCAGCCACGGCCTCCTCGGCCCTGAGAGGTCTTCCCTGCAGGGGAGGATGGGAGGAGGCTCCTCCACACTCAGGGCCCCACTCCCGGGTCCCTGGGGCTCACAGTGCCCATGGCCAGCAGATCTTCATTTGCCAGAACAGCACTCACAGAAAGCCAGTGCCCCTGGGCCCAGGCAGATATGCCTTGGCTGTGTTTTTGCCATTTCCCATGTTTCACTGCCGTGCTCAGTCCTACCCACGGGCACTGTGCCGGCCAGTCTCAGCTTCCAGCTGCCCTGTGCAACTCAGGAATTGCAATGCCAAGGCAAGAGGCTAAGAGACCCTTCCATCCTGCCAGAGCGGGGATCTGCTCTCACCGTGGGCCCCATGCTCTGTCCATCCATCACCACCGTGTCTCCCCACATGTCCTGTTTTCTGCTTCATCCCACAGTAACGACAGCCTTCAGAAGGGGTGGCTGCTTCGACCCCCTCACCAGCCCAGCAAAGGCTGTGCCACGCCTCTGCTCTGGCCAAGTGGCTGCTTGTAACCAGGGTGGAACAGCAGGACCCACAGTCCTGGCCTCAGGGAAAGGTTCGTCCTCTCTGTGTCAGCACAGCCCTGACATGGTGTGACAGTGACATGCCCTGCAGCATTCCCATGCACAGTGAGGGAAGCAGTGAGCCCCGGGTGCTGAGGGGAGAGGAGTGGGAGTGCGGGCTGCACAGCCCTGCTTGTTTTTTCCTTGCTTTGCAGCTGAAGAGAGGAGAAAAACTAATGAAAACAGAGCTCTGGAAGAAGCGCCAGGCCTGGAGTGGCTTCCGCCCCGATCCCCAGCAATTATCAGCCACATGCCAGATGTTCCGATGCGATGCCAATGTCAGAGAAAATAAATCTGTGTCAGGTTCAAGGTCCCTGCCGGGCCGGCACACAGCGGCTCACGGCTCAGCGCCGCGCGAGGCGGGACAGAGCTGCGGGCCGGCCGCGGCTTCCTCCTGCCAGGCATTGTTCCCCTGGGAAGCCCCGGCCTCACACCGGCCACTTACTATTTTTGCAGCAAGGTGCTTTCGGGGGTAAATACGTCCCTGCCGGCCTTGGGCACTTTCCTCTGCGCGGGCCCTGGCCAAGGCTGCGGCCTGGCTCCTGCAGCGGGCGCACGGCCGCGGTCAGGGCCGGCTGCTGGCGTGAGGGTGGCTTTGGGAAGGCCACGCTGGAGTGGCTGCACAGGCACCAGGTAGAGCCGGCTCCCGGCAGCCTCAGGGCTTCCTGGGGACAGCGAGGAGGTACAGACAGGTGACATTTTGGGAGCCACAGTACCTGCGAGGGGAGGATGAGGCGGGCCTGGCGTCCAGCAGCACGGGATGTGCTGGGGAGGGGCTGCTCAGGCCTGAGGGTAGGCCCCAAAGCGGCTGCCCTGAGCAGCGCTGTCCTGGCCGAGGGAGCAGCACAGCTCTGTGCCCTCGATGGGCCCAAGCACCGGCACGTCCGTCCCCAAAGCCCTGGAGCTGATTTGGAGTGTCCTGCCCCATCTCCTTCCCTCACGGCCACGGCGCAGCCGGAGCCCGCCGGCCCTCACCACCCGCTGCGGGCCGCGGGATGCTTTGGCTCCTTGCTGCTGCTTAGCCTTGATGCTCGGTAAAGCCTATCTCCTGCTCGGATTTTTATCTCCATCCACTCAGCTTATCGGCGCGGGGCAGCCCTCCTGCCTGCGCCACGTTCCCGGAGCGTGCCTGCAGCAGGTGTGGCCGGCGCTGCCGCTCGCCAAACGCCGCCGCCTGCCCGCAGTCCCTGACTCCGGGGCCCGCGCTGATAATGCGGCGGGGACTTGGGCGATAGCGTTCCCGGTGACATTACCTTGTCCCCCGCATTCTTCCGATGCCACACACGCCTTCGCTCGGGGCGCGGGCGGCCCAGCCCTGGCGGCGGGTGCAGATGCTGTGCAGGCAGCGCTGGAAGTGCTGGTGGTCTCCTCCCGGGGGTACTCATTGACATATCAGTCACATAGTTCTGCATAATTGGGACTTGGATGCAGCCTCTCTTTATGTTTCCTCTTGGCAGTTGCCAACAACATGAAGCACTCCTGGGTCAAAATGACAGCCTTTTGTTTACTATTCCTGCTTATGTACCTCATTTTCTTCAAGGATAAGAGCTCTTTATAGGAATCTTTATTGTGATGAGGTTAGCAGAGAGAAAGATTTCTCTCCAGCTTTCTCTCTCTCTTTCACAGCTGATTAGCAGGGTCGGCCCACGAGGACAGCGATGTGGAGCACAGACCCAGCATTTGCCTCAGGGTCCCCCCAGACATGAGCCATCTTCTCCAGCACAGCCCCAACCTGCTGGCCTCCCAGCACCCAGCCTGTGGCACTGCTCCCCTCCTACTCACGGCAGGCTGCAGGGAGGGGATCCACCAGCCCAGTAAATGCAGCAAAAAACCCAACTGACACCAGAAGCTTGGACAGGAGCTTACCTGGAGCACACACCTCCCCCTCCATGGTCTTACCAGCTCAGCCATGGTGACCCATCCTTCACCTGACCTCTGCAGAGGTGACCAGCCCCATCAGAAGCATCCACATTTGGCAAACTGAGATGTTAAGAGACTTGTGATGGACCAGACAATGGAGATCCACCAGTCTGCTGCACTCAGAACTCTGGTCTCCAGGTGTGAACTCCAAACGGACAGTGACTGGAGAAGGGATGAAGAGAGATGTGGGAGCAGTTGGTGACAAGATGGGAAGAGCTCATGGAATAGACGTGGGCAGGATGGACACCAATGGAGAACGTTCTTCCGAAAGAGGCCCCACAGGACCATCCCAGATCTTTCAGCACTGCTGGACTGACTGTGCTGCTGCAGGGAGGTGACCCAGCTGACCCCACAGCCCTGTCCCAGCCAGCGCCCGTGGGGTGACACACTCCTGGGAACAGCCACTCCTGTCAAGAGGAAAGCAGCTTACCCTTGAAAGTTACTTTGCGAAGGTCAAGAGTGGGACTGTGACAGAGCAGCCTGACAAACACATCTCCCTAAGTCCTTGGGCCCGATAATGTATGTCCCATGCAATGTTGACACTAGTGATCCACCAAAGATCAGGTTAACAAGTTTGACGTTAGTGACAACGTGATTTGTTCCGCGCTGGCTCTGAATTCATAGAGCCGCTGGCCTTCGGTGATAAACTATTGCGCCGTGCACACGCGGCTGTGGCAGTTGTCACCCGCCGGAGCACCGAGATGAAAAGGGAGCAGAGCTCTAATCAAAATACAGTGGTCAGTAGGGGTTGAGCTGAAAATTAAAAGGTGCTGGTACTTTTCCCACTCCAGCCTCGCTTTCCAGGCAGCGCCGGGTGAGGGGAGAGGTTTGTCACCTCTGCATGCCTCCAGCTTTGAAGGTGAGGACAAACCTGTCACCCCACACGTGCAGAGCATCCTCTGCGACCTTCCAGGGAGCCCCACCACTGCTGATCTTCAGGGCCCCCTCAGGGGGAAGAAATCCCGTGTGGCACAGTGCCCTTATCCCAGTTCCTAGCCACAGCAGCAGCCCCAAGGCCTTCCCCACACCCACAGCCCATTCCAGAGCACAGCAGCAGGCAGGGCAGGGCCACAGCCACCACCCAGAGCAGCGCTGGGCTCCCCACCCTGAGAGAGCCGCCACCGAGAGGGGAAGGCACAAACAGCCAGGTGACACCAGCGCTGCAGAACATTTCACATTTATTAGTTCATACAGCTAAACACTCACTAAACATGCATTCAACACTTATTGGTCACATTTCCACAGGTAGTCAAGTCCCAGAGCAGCGGAGCAGGGGCAGGTGGGGCTGACGCCGGCAGAAACATTCATTTGGTCACGGGTGACACGGGGCCGGACACACCCTCCCGCCCCAGCCCGGCTCTGGGTGTGCCAATGCTCACCGTGTGCCATGCCGAGGCAACATCCTGCTTTCCCTGATTTACACAAGGGATTGTGAGAAAAATGAACGGAGAAACATCACCGGGAACGTCACCAAGAAGGGCCCAAGGACTGGGACCGACCCTCTTGGGAACATCCCTCACACCAGCAAGGGGCCAGCACAAGCAGCAAACCTGACCCAGGACGGACACAGGAGGAGCTGTGAAGTCCTGTGAGATCCCAGGTTACAAATGCACCAGGACCGAGCTGGAGCCAGGCACCGACAAAACCCAAATGCCATGAGCCACATCCTCCCCAGGGAGGGACACTGACAGGGGCCAAGCCCCAGCCCACGGGAAGGGAAACACAACTCCAGCAATCACAGCCCCTGTTCCTCGCTGGCAACAGACACTGGCAGTGTTTAGTTTTCACACAACCCCTTTGAGACGATAAACAGGATGTCACACGAGGTAGTTTAGTTATGGAAATTGAGTCAATAATGTTATCAACTATTACAAGACATTTTATAAATTGAAAGAAAACAATGAATCACAAAAGGCTTTGTTAAGGTTGATCGTCATCTGGTCTCAATTTCTGTTTCTTTTTGCCCTTGGGGGCATTTCTCCCACTGAACCATGTTGCTTCTTTCAGACTTGTCAGAGGGCAGCTCACAGGAGCTATTTTAAAATTTTTATTTCCAGGGGAAAGACACTGCCTGGATTGGCCTCCCCAGCTTTTTGCAAGGCTGGTTTAAACTCAGATTTGCAGATCCTGGCTGAGGGCTCTGGGAGGGAGTTTCAGCCCTTCAAACTTTTGCTGACTCTCACTCAGTGCTGGACATGGCTGTTTGGACACTCACAGCAGCTGTAACCCAGCCAGAGTCACACACCAGGGCCCTTCTCAAACTGACTGTGCCTACAACCACAGTGAGAAAGCTGTACTGATGAAAATTAAGAATTCATAAGCACCAAACAGAGAGTACAGCGCCCTGTGACTGGCTGCCAGGGAGAAATTCCTGTTTCCCCTTTTCCATGAACAGTCACCAAAGGCAGGGGGATGTGGTAATGCTGAAATAGAGCCCCACAGACAGAGCTGGTCCCCAGCTGCTGGGTGGTGCAAGGCACAGCCCCAGTCCAGCACCTTTGGGATGCTCTGCCCACAGGACCACGTCTGAGCCTTCAGCAGGCAAAGTCCCCACAGCCAAACCCAAAGTTTTTCCCCCAAAATCCCCATGCGGGGCTTTGGTCAGCTCTCAGCAGGTCCTCCAGACAAGTCAGGAAAGAAGCAACTGTTGCAACATCAAAACTAGGGTTTCTCTGGGTCACATTTTAAATACTTATCCCTGAGCTTCTGTGCATTGAAACAACACACCGTGAACCCAGAGAAACGCCACAGCTTGATACTGATAGCTATGCACTCCCCTCCATTTACACATCATCTACAACTTAAAAATTAGTTTCATACTTTAACTAGTTCCCCAAGTTTCCCCCTTTCTCCTGCCTTTCATGTGGCAGGGATGATTGCCGCTTATTATCCTGAGAAATAACAACATTTTCACAGACACCAAGCTTCATAGCTTCAAATCCAAACCAAGAAGGAAGAAAGAATGAATGGGAAATAGCACATTCACAGATGAATCTTTTTTTTTTTTTTCGTTTTAAAAAATGTAGTAAAGATAAAAGAAATTCAAGTGTTCTTTTTTTTTTTTTTTTTTTTAAAGTTGGTTTGAAGGACAAGACTCAAATTCCTTTACCTGAAGTGGCTGTGGGTCTGTGCAGAAGCCTGAGGAGCACGGGCAGATCCTGCTGGCACAGGGAGGGATGGCAGCAGAGCCTTTGCATGGTGGGGATGGGGCCACCAAGGCCCCCCACCAGCAAGTGAGAGCAGCCCAGGAGCTCTGCTGGCACCCCTGGGACCCCTCACTCTCATGGGCTCCCTCAAAGCAACACCCCAGCACTGGGAAAAGGGGTGGCACAAGGGTGGCAGCTCCCCTGAGCAGGGGCCCTGCAGCTGGCAATGCCACTGACCACTGGTCACTGTCATGGGAGATGGCAAAAGGTTTAAGAATTAAATCTCTGGATTTAAGAATTACAGGAGAATCCAGATGTTCTCTGATGACCCAAAGCACGCAGTGCACTCGGGAAGTGCAGGGAGCGTGAGGTCCAGCTGCTCACCCCCTGCCCTCTCACAGGGCTGGACATGCCAAGAAAAGGGACTGGCAACTGACCCACACTGAGGGGTCAAGGCTCAGCCCACCTGGCAGGAGCCTGAGCTGAAGGGGAAGAAAACTCACTCGTTTTGCAGAAGGTTTTGTTGAGGCCTCGGGCTCTGGCATTTGCTGGGACTGAGCCCCATGAGCAGGGACCCTTCCAGCTGCTCCTCCCCAAGCGTGTGAGCCTGAGCACTTCAAATTTATGTCCCGAATCCCTGCTCGGATTAAAAGTAACTCTTCAGCTTTCTATCTGCACAGATGCTTTGAAGGAGAAGAGGGGGTCAGCCAGCCAATCTATCTTTCAAATCGGGGATAAAAATTGACTTGTCATGGCAGAAAATTCTACCAAAGACTATTATTGTTGATAGATTTCTCTACGACAGAAGGTCAGATAAGCAAGAGCAGATAGATACCAAAGATAATGAACTTCCCCCTAGTAGCATTAAGCACAAATAAAATATGAGTCCCTGTAAACTGAATGTTACGTGAAGAATGGAACAAAAATTCCAACCTTTCCAGGGTGTCCTTCAAACCAAATTCACAAATACATCTACCTAACATCTCTACGTCTCTAGCTACACTCCTACCTTCTCATAATACCTGAGTTTGCAATGCAACACATTCACATTACCCTGTTTAAAAAATACAAGTCATTAGAGGACTTGGTGCAGAAGATATCAGGAATGACTGTCCAGTGATTCCATCTGCTCTGTTTGCTGCTTCCTTACCTGTCAGTTCAGGAAGGATTTTCTACTCCCTATGGCAAATGTGTATTTGGGAACGGATACTGCTGCCAATCAAACTTTGTAAAATTTGCTTTCTACAACAGAAAGCAAAACATTCATGTCTGTTTGTCATCATAACTGAATTTAGGTTTTTGGTTGTTGTTGGTACAGCATTAGTTTTGGGAGGCTGTTTTGGAAAACCACAGATTACCCAATAGATTATTTTAGTTGGATAGCTGGCAACAAGATGACTGCTTTTATGTACACTAATTAAAACACTTATTCATCAACAGATTATAATAATTCAGTAACCGTAGAATAAAGTTACTCCTATGCAATTTCAACAATTCATTGAGTGTATAAAACAGCAAGCCAGAAATAACCCGTAGTAAAAAGATCATATCAAGCTATTTGGAAATTAAACTTAAAAGCTGAGAAATACATTCTAACTTAGGTACACACTAAACTCTTCCCCTGAACACGTGAGGTATAGGCTGTATGCAGAAGGCTTTCCTGAGAATACGCACGTGTCTCATTGTACTGTCAGAAAATAAATGAGATTTATGGAACCACCTTTGGTCGAGCTGAGCCGCTGCTGTGCCCAGCAGCTGTTACCCGTAACATCCTGTTTAAAGAGTGAAAAAATGAACAGCTCTGGACTTTTAGGGCAGGGAAAGCGTTGAGCTGGGAGATGCCCAGGCAGGGTGCCCGTGGTGAGGCAGCGGCAGGGCCCCGGCGCGGTGTCACCGCGGCCACCAGCAGGACACAGCCCCCTGGGGCTGCCACCCAGGGAGCACCCCTCGGGCCAGGGGAGGGAGGGAAAGACGACTTTGGGGAAGGGGATTGTTCTCCTGCTCACCATCACCTTCGTGCACAGCAGCTGCAGCCCTGCTGAGCCGTGCTCGCCCTGTGCCACTCGCAGCTGTCACCAGGGGAAGACAAGAAAGTAGTGACTCGTCCCTCCTACCCTGAAGGAACAAAAGTTGCTTCCACAAGTATTTTTAAATCAGCATTCAAGCACTTAACGAGGAGCCACCTTGCTAAGTGAATGCAAGATCTACATCTAAGGAGGCAGGGAAGGAAATCCAGTCAAGGCTGTCTAGGAGAGTCACGGAGTCTTTGAATATTAATTCTTAATGAAGGAGATGAGATCAAGAGCATCTCACCCAATCTCCCCATCATGAGCAGGAAATCATGAGGTCACTCATGAGAATGCCCAAGTTTAGCTGAACACCAGCACTTAGCAATCACCCAATCAGCTGTCATTAACACAGTTCTGCTTCTGGAGCTGCGGAGAGCCTGCGAGATGGAAAATTCAAGCCTTGCAACACCTGGAACACAGCAGGTAAACAAGTACAGCAGTAGTATCATTTTTCCTGGGATTCCACAAGGAACAGGGCAATCCTGGCAGGATATAACTATGGAACACCCATTCCCTGAGTCCAGCAGAGAAAGCCATGCCCTCACCCCACTACACAGGCCCCATTTAACACAGGATGCATTAACTGCTCCCAAAACGGGGCCTGCTGCAATGCAGAAGCCTCAAGAATCAGGGACCATGTTGGAGGAACACATTAACAGGGGCAATCCTGCCTCTTCTCTAAGTAGGTTTTTCCTGCTTTTGTAAACCTAAAACGGATTTTAAGGAAGTGATGATAAAGTCTTTGCCACCCTCTAGCAACAGGAGCACCTTTGTGTACAGCCAGGAGCCTGTTAGGAACTGCAGGAACACAATTTCAGGGGAATTGGCAGGTGTTGTGGCAATAGTAAGAGGGCAGCTGGCCAGGAGGGGCTGGGGCAGACCCCACCTGCAGCTCCCCAGACAGGACAGGGCCAGGGAGCCCCTCAGAGCATTGCCATCCCACTGGAAACCTGCATCTGGAAACTGCCAGGGGAAAAGAAACCAACTGCCTAGACAGACTTCTCCTTCTCCACTCCCTGCTTTTTAAAATTAAAGAAAAAGCTTGGCACTTCTCTAGCACCCACTTCTCCAAAGTCGTCCCTTTGGGATACTAACAGCTCTGTCAACATTTGCTCTCTGTGACAAATGCTTTGGATGCAAATCACGGAAAGAGCAGTGCGTGAACAGCATCTTCTCCTTGAGGTAGTCTTAGTCATCTCAGTCCCCAGCCCCAAATACAAAAGAACTAACCCTAACAAACACTGTAACATTAAACATCTTCACATTCTGTAAACCGCTGGAGAATGCATCTGCTGCATTCTTACAGAACCATGTGCATTGTGTTGAAGATCATACATTCAACTCTGTCGTGAAATAAATATATAGGAAAAAGAGTAAAAAAACAAAAACAAACAAAAAAGATTCTTGCTACAAGGGCAGGGAGGCCCACTGCCCTGTCTCCTGCCTGGCTGGTGTTTGCCCCCGGCCCGAGGCTCAGCGTAAGGCGCTCACTCTTTGCTCACACTCGTCTTGCAGGAATGCAGAACAGCCTTAAAAAGGAGAGGCAGCTGCTCCAGGGGCACATTCACCATTTTTCCTGGTAAGAAAGAAACCAGAATTAGCAGCCACTCCTGAATCAGATTTCAGAGACACCTAAGCCAGCAGCACTGGAGATGGTTTTACCTTGAACCTCTCACAGAAACAGTTAATCATCCTAGAGCTACATCAGACATTTGATATGCATTTAGACACAATATGATTTATTATTTACTGAATAGGAAGTAAAATAAATGGGAAAAGTCAAATCAAAGAGATTTCTCCACAATGGAGAAGTATTTACAGAAAGTGGGAAAGGTGGGAAATCCCACCTCACCTCAATCCCCCTTGTTGATCTCTGTGAGTAAATTATGAGAGCTACTCTGAGATTATTATCTAGTTCATTATGACAGAGTAGGGTGAAGCATACGGAGCCTTGACACAGAATCTCCCTTTGCCACAAAATTCAGGAACAAACAGCTGCAGTTACACCAGACCTTGGAGATCTAATTAGCAACACAACTGCAGTTGAGAATTCACCTGCGGATTTCCGAGGTCCAGAGGAGGAAAGCTGGGGGTTACTCTAGTCTGCCTGAACTCTGCTGGCCACTTTCTGCTCAGTTCAGGGATGTCTCTAACTCTGATAACTATTCAAATCAGGATTACACCCTTTTGAGACAAAATGCCCCCAGGTAGGAGAGAAAGAAGAATAAGGGGAGACTGAATAATGTACTTAAAAGGTGTCAGGTTGGAGCAAGGCACCTGTTCCCAGAGTGGGACTGACCCCAGCATCACCAAGATACCTGGCCAAGAGCCCCTTGGATGAGCTCAGGGCAATGGGATGGGCTTAAAGATGTGCAGAGGCTCTGACAGGAAATGGTCCCACACAAACACCCTCGACCAAAGTCCACAGGAATTTCACTGCACTCAGCTAATTGTGTTTTCAAGCAAATCTCACTCCTTGCTCCCAGAGGTGCTCCCAGGTACCTGCGATGTAGCGTATCTCTGGCAAACACATCATCAGATCCGGGAAGCGGTTGGGCTGGTGGGGGTATTTGTACTCTGTGAAGTCCTGGCACACGTACCAGTACCGCTTGTTCAGCTGCTCCAGCTGCGAGGCGTTGGTCAGACCCCTGATATCTGCAAAGGAATACAGTCAGAGCAGTGGAAACGTGACAAGTGTCTCAGAGGAGCAGCAGCCTCACACTTGCTGCTGCTTCTTCATGGCAGAGTGATTTCTGTCACTCTGATCTGGGCCCCTGCCTTGGAGACTGCCTTCCAGCACCTGGTTAGACCAATGCTAAAATTCCCTTCTCCCCTCCTGCTGTGCCTGCACCATGGATGTGTGTTTATGTGTGTGGCTGGATCCAGGATGTCCCTCCACAGAAGGCTGGGAAGAGAACAGCTGATGTCCTACACTGCTCATCTGCAGCTCAATGAATGCTCTCAGAGAGAACAGCCTCAGCAGCCTGAAATCCCTGCCTAGCACAACACAGCCAGGTGTCAGGGTTTGGTCCTCAAAGCAGATCACTGTAACACCTCCTCAGACAGGAACACATTGATTTTAGCTGCATCATCCTGGTTGAAGACCGTGCTCAGCCCTATAATTCAAGATATCTCCACATTTCTCCCCATCTGATTAAGAATTATGTCACAGGAGCTTTATAAACTTGTCAAGTTCTTGTTTTTAAATTCAGCTTTGCCAATTCTTAGCTTCAGCAACACACACAAAGGAAAAATGGCCAGGCAGGAAGTCCCACTGGCAGCATGACCAGCAGCATTGGTGGGTCCTGGGGAGGATCCAGCACAGGAGTGAGGAAGCTGCAGAGCCTCGGGGCAGGCTCAGTGCTGGGAGACCATCTGACGGAAGAGGCATTCATCTACTGCCCAAAAGCTGACTTTTAAAAATAAGTCTCAGGTATTTCACATAAAAAATTGCAAACTTCAACTAAAAATAAAAGAAGACAGGAAGCTAATGAAAATACATTTTGGAAAACAATGGAGACAGCTCAAGAAGTGCATTATCCAGCGTCAGGAAACTGCCCAGGGAAGCAAACCGGAACCTCAGCCCGGCACAGATTGAAGAGTCAGCATTATCTCCCCCTGGAAATGAGCAGGGGAGGAGGCAGCCCGCAGCACATTTTTACAGACTGCAACTATCTTTCACAGCACAAAAGACTGTGGGGACATTTATTTCCAAAATCACAGCTGAACACTATTCACTGAGCAGTTGCCTCTGCATGGATTTTGAAATGCCCAGGGCCTTGAAGGAGCCTGACTGCCAGCTTTATTATGCTGCTTAATCAACAGGAGGATACAGCTCTTTCCTAGGCTGAACTCATGGCCTGCATGTAGATACTTCATCCCTGATTACCTTTCACTGTGAAGAGCCAGATTTAGACATAGAACCTAAAAAGGAACCCAGCTACGAGACCTAAGGACATATCCTGAAGGTAAACATTTTACTGAGTCCGAAAAGCTCTAAAAAGAGCGCAACCAGTCTTACAAATTCACCCTTAGAAGCACAAAAACCATCAAGGGGGGCTGGCACTGGGCAGCCTCACCTTGGTTGAGGAAGTTGATGGCTTTCATGCAGGCGTACTCCTCGTTGCTGACCTTCAGCTGGTTGAATTTGCGAAAGAGGTAGATCAGCCGCTCCATCACCTCCATCCCCTCTTCACTGAACCTGCAGGACAGAGAGCACACATCAGCACACACAGCACACCTGGACAGTGAGGGCACGAAGCTTCTTGAAGTAACTTCACAGATTTTAACACCCTTGTAAGAGAACTTGAAAAAAAAAAAGTCATCAAAACTGTGTGAAGTCTGCTGGTACCAAAAATGAGGAGGAGAATGTCTCAGTTACAAATGTAGGATCATGGAATAGTTTGGGTGGAAATTACCTCAAAGTTCATCCAAGTCTCAACCCTCTGCCAAGGGCAGGGACACCTTCCACTAGACCATGTTACTTGGAGCCCCATCCTGCCTGGCCCAGGGATGGGGAGTCCATGATCTACAGATATTTGTAGGGTAAAAACCTCTCTTGGTGAATCAGTTCACCACCAGCCTGTTCTGACAGCAGAGAAGGTTTCACAGAGCCAAGAATCTGCAGCAAAGCCAGTGGCAGACAGGCAGCACAGAGAACACCCCAAAACCTCCTGGAAAATTGCTGGATGGAGATTTTGTGGGTGCAGAATGAAGTCCTCCTGCTAAAGAAGGTGCCACACTTCCTCAGCAGTAATACCCCATGTGTGCACCACGGAAAAGCCATGGGGAAGGAGCAGGCTGAAGCAGAGCGGGAGGGTGTGGAGGGCTGTGGGTGTCTGCAGGCACCTCCAACCATCCCACGCCTGCCCAGGGCCAGAACAGCCTCTTGGGAACACATCTCACAGCAATAGCCCTGGCTTCAAAGCAACCACATATTGCAGAAGCACTCAGAAGTGGGACAGAAGTGTTTCGGGAAGCTTCAGCGTGCTCTGGCATTGTGCAGCACAAAGAATAAGAGCACAGGCAGCAAGCAGTCTCTGAATAGAACAGAAATAGAACCTTTTTCACTGAATAATACCTTATTTTGGCATGTGTGTTTGTTTACTTCAAAGTTATTTGTAAAATGCATGGTGGGGTTTGACCTCTGTGAAGTGAAAACAAGCTGTCTGAACTCTGGGTCAGTTCTTCAAGAAAGTAATATTGTAAGTGATGAAAGCCTTGTCGGCTAATCTAAAGTTGTACAAGTTTTCTTGCTCTCCAGTTGACATTAAAAATCTTGCAGGTGCAAGATTGCAAAGCTCAAGAAGTTAATGAGCACAAAGACCACTCAGTCATCTGTTGGGTTTAATTGTTTTTAGAGCATGCACATTTTTACCAGCCACTCATCACTTCATAAATCCAGGAGAGCTCTTCTCTCATTCCTGCAGTTGAACTGTCTTACTTTTCTGCACATGCTTTCCTCCCCCTTTCAAACAAAGCTGTTCTGTTTTTCACAGCCCTATTTCTTCTCGAGGACTGACTCCTCCACACTTTTCCTCACAGTTTACACCAGGCAAGTTTCTGGCTGGGAGTTGTTGGGATCAGCTGGGGAGGAGGGGGAAGGGAAGCGCTATCAGGAGTGCTGGGGGAGGTCAGGAGTTTATTCATTTCATATTCATCTTCAGAAAAACAGCACAATAAAAGAAAACATCTGATCTAGCAGGCAAACAGAACATTTAGCCAGCTGTTAGAAGCAATTAAAACAAAGGGGCTGGGGAGCTCATTCTATGCCTTTGTTTGTCACTTATGCTTTAGCACTGCTCTTGTCATTTTGTTAAGAGCAGAAATTAACCCTGAAGTCCCAGACCATCCCTGCTCAGTGAGATTTCTCCAACCAGGTGTCAGCTCTACTGAAGTTCCCTTTGCAGCCATTCCTGGTCAATGCCAGAGGAGCCAGGGGCTCTTTGAGAACACCACAAATGGGACAGCTCTCCAAAAGGGCCCCTCTCAAATCCAAAGGGACCAGCTGTCTTTGGCCAGGGAGACTGATACCCATGAGCTATCCCACTGCTGCTGGAGACAGCCAGGCCATGGCTGAAGGACCATGAAGAGCAGTGGGAAGGAGCCACGCAGCTCCAGACCCCTCATCTGCGCCGCCTCCCCCTAAATGGCTTTTTGGGTGTGCATTCTCCCAGCTTACTAACGACAATTAATGACACTTGAAAAGCTAAATCACGAGAAGAGACTGCAGAAGCATTCCTCTCCCTAGAACACCTATTTTCATCCATGTGCACAGATCTTCTCTGAAGGACCTTCCAGGCGACCAGCTCTGAATTGCCGGTTTCTGCAGGGCGAGGATTCCTCCCTTTGTCTCGCTGTCTTACCTCTCGCTTGTATTTATCACAAACTCAAAATGAAACAAACACTTCTCTTGTCAGGCTCTGACCAGGACAGGAGGAACAAAAGGACAGCTGAATGCAAGAACAAGTGTCATTGTGGTTTTCTATGACCCTCAGTGCTCCTCGCAGGAGCTGCACCAGATGCTCGATGAATGGCTGCGCAGAGCAGCGCCGCAGAGGAACCTGTCCCAGGAAATGAGACACCTGGGGCCAGCTCTCCGCTCCTCCTGCCTGTCACAACAGATGCACAAAGGAGCCTCCAAGAACCATGAGACACTGCAAAGGCCCAGGACCACAGCAGTGTTTTCAATCTCTGCTCATCGGACATTCCCTGGTGACTCTGGCAGCATCGTGAGCCCAGCAAGGGCAGAGAGCAAAGGGAGGTGTTTAAAGGGAAGATGGGCAGCAGTTTCTCTAAATCCTACCTGCTCTGCCATAGTATGGTGAGATTGGGACTCTACTACCAAAAGAAGAATCTGTCTGGCACCAAGATTACAAAACAAAATGTCCAAACCAGAAAACAACACCCTGACCAAGATGATAAATGAAAGGCAGGTTCCTCAGAGCATCAGATAGTCTGTACCATGGAAAAAAAAAGAGCTAAGTTGCAACATCTTTAAATTTATCTAATCAAAACAACAAAATAGCAATTAATAATGAACACTTTGATAATACAGACAACCAGCTTTATGAACAACCTTTCCACTGTCCCAAAGGGTTTTAAAATAAGACTTTCTATCCTGTGTGTCAGGTTACCCAAAGTGTTGGTTAGTTTTACCCTCCCCATAAAAAGGTGGCTTGTAGGGCTGTGTTGGAGGACAACAGCTTTGCTGTATAGAATTCAAACAGCCCCACACATCACCATGCCCTTCCCTGCAGAAGGAAGTTGTGATCTAGCACTGACTAACCATGATGTGTCCCCTAACCCTGGAATAACTGTTCCCTAAAATCTAGAAAACAGCCACAGGGAAGGTGACCTGTCCCAGGAGGTGGTCAGAGGACACCTGTCTGCTGGGCTCCCATGGCTCCTCATCTCCAGATGTCACTGCCTCACCCTGGGCTCAGCCCATCTCACCTGTGCAGCTCATCGTCGGAGGGAGAGTACTTGGAGGTGACATCCGCAAGGTCACCAAAGATCTGCTTGCTGTAAACAGTCAGCGAGGAGAGCAGGATCAGCTCCTGCCACGTAGAGCTGAGCAGGCAGGTATAGTCCTTGATGGAGAGCTCGCAGAAGAACGGCAGCTTCTTGATCCAGGCAATCTGCCTGAAAAGCAATTCATCCGCCAGACGACACAGCAACGCAAACAGCTCTGCCTGAGTCACTTTGTACCTGCAGGCACAGTTAATACACAGGCAGAAGGAACATTAAAAACACTGGCATCATCTGGTGAGGCACTTGGAAACACGGCAAACGCCAAAGGAATCTGCCCAGGGTGTCACCTGGTGACAGGAGCCACGACGGTCAGCACCCACCCTGAGGGGAATGCCCGCAGCCCCTGGGGTCACCCAGCCCGGCCAGGCCATGCAGCCCGGAACCCACGCCCGGCCCCAGCAGGATGGGATGGGGTCTGGTTTGCCGCGCTCCCCGCGGCCGTGCCCCGCCCCGGGGGCTGTCCCCGTGTGCCACACACCCGTCCTCGATGAGCATGGGCGTGCCGAGCGGCTCCAGGTCCTCGGCGCACACCAGCTGGCTGATGAGGCTGTGCGACTGCGGGTCCAGGCTGCGCGGCTGCGGCGCCACCAGCGCCGAGTGCGCCGAGTAGCTAAAAAGGTGCGGCAGGTACTGGTAGTGCGTGGACACCGGCGTGCCCAGGTACTGATCCCTGAGTGCAGCGAACCCGTTCAGCTCCACGGACCTACTGGAGAAGGAAAAGCTCCTCAATACACTCCCAAAACGCCACCTGGTTCGTTACAGCACCAGAAATGTACCCAAAAAGAGGGAAAGCAAAGAGAAGGGGAATGCCTCTGGGTTTAGACCCTGCCCTGCAAAGAGCCAGGTGGGCACTGGCTGCTCATCCAGCCTGGCTGGGCACTGGTTCCATGTGATGGAGATCAGGACCTGCTGCTGAGCTGCCATTCAGGGAGCAAAACCCAAAACCCACCTGTGCCCAGCCTTTCCACCCCAGCTTCCTTACAGAATTTAGGACTGTACGTTAAGTACTCACACAGCCACACAAACAAGGCCAAGCTTAAACTGCAACTGAAAGCAGATGGGATCTGAGATTCTTGCTGTGTTTGCAGTCAAAGGCTGCATCAGGAGGTTTGCACTCACAGTAGCCAACTTACAATATAACACCACCAATTACTAACATAAATGGTTTTATTTTCAAAATCTGAGCACTGTGCAGAGGAAGAGCCTATGCAGAATGAGCAGTGAGAGGTGATCAGTTTCTCAAGATCTGCAGAAAACAATCAATAAAAATGGAGGTATATTTAAAATATAATTTTGACTCAAGATTGTCTTCCTTTGCTCACAAAGATCTCAATTCCCAGTCCAATTCTTTTCACCCCAATGCCTGTTTGTCTCAGAGCACAATCAGACAGGTAAACACCTGCTGCATGACCAGCTTACACAAAGATGCACTCACATGTTTTCCCTACCCTGACCTCAAGTACCACTCAGGAAAAGAAATCCAAGATTCCTTTATCACCAAATTCTTCCAGGGGTCATTCCCACCTTGAAGATGGAGTAGAAACAGGTGAAGGCTGGTTGCTCTCAGAAACTCCATTTCCAGGGGAACTGTGGTCACTGTCTCCATTGTTGCTCCATGACATATTTGCTTCTCCCTCAAATTCTTGCCCAGACATAATTCTCTCAATCTCTTCCTCTGATATCTGTCAAATACAGGACACAATGGTTACTCTGGCTGGGAGCAGAAAAGCACAGCCTCTGTTTGCAAACACCTTGCTCAGTCACATTCCCTCTGCAGGTACCACATCCTTCCTCTGCATTTAACAGCACCCATGAAGAATTCTATTTACAGGTAATGGTGGTGACCTCCAGCTCCAGCAGCACCATTCAGGTGAGGTAGCACAGCAGACAGGAACTGACACATGAAAAGGTGATGTCAGATGGACCTGGCAACGAGCTGTAAATCAGCCACTGTCACAACGAGAAAAACCTGGGAGTAATTGAGGCCAGTGCATTGGGAACATCACTCAGGACTGGCAGAGGGAAAAGCAAACAGCAGGTGGGGCAGGCTCTGGTTTGATAAAGCAATCAAGAGAGGCAAGGTGACACATATAAAATCACTCAGGAAAACATTTACAGGGAGACAGAGTTCCCTATTTTCCTCCAGATAAGAACCAGGTGGCACCTGAAGTAGCAATTGAGCATCTAACTCTTACGGTCTACAGAGAAACACATGCAAAGCTGAAATGGACTAAAAAAAATAAAATTGAGTTCACTGTAATATAAAGTCTCACGAAAGTGCTGGGCATGCTCCTTGGAGGAATGTTCCACCACTAATGGAAAAAATGCAACAAAAATTTAGAGGCTGCTTTTTTTTGTTTTTTTTTTTTTTCAAATTCTGTGTATGTGCCTTGATGAGAGCAGCAGGAAGGAGGCTGGTGTGGTTCCAGGCAGGCTGTGTCTGACACTGCCCAGCAGGGCAGAGTGCTGCTTGCTCAGCTCCTCAGGCTTTGGGCTGGGCTGACTCCACCTTCCCAGGCACTCAGACTCACAGAAATTGCTTTTCAGTGTTATTTCTATTTTACTAAAATAAACAGTAAACTTTTAGAAGACCCCTTTTCCAGAAGCAAGCTGGAAATGGCCATCATTTCTCAGGCGTGTGGCACAAGCTGCTGTGCTGAATTACCTCGTGCTTTACAAGGCATCTCTGGACAAGCTGTGCCATCAATCAGAGGGACATTTACTGGTGCCCTGCTTGCCACAGCTGAAGGGACTGCAGCAGGCAGACTGAGATTTACTGGGAGTCACGGAGGGACAGACGTCCTTGTGTGGCTCACAAAGGACAGGGTGCTGTGAGCCTGTCCGTGTGTCCGTGCAGCACCCTGGGCCTGCAGCACCCAGCTCTGTTCACCAACCCACAGCTCAGGATGTGTTTGTGACACAGACACAGCCCTGCCACGCCAGCAGGGCCAGGGGGGATGATGGAGGCTCAGCCCCAGGCTGAGCTGCTGCCGTGGCCTCAGCCCAGCCCAGGAGAGCAAAAGCTGAAGGGAACCATGCAGGGACAGCCACACACGCTCACCTGGACAGGTCCAATGCTTTTGTTTCTGCCTCCTGGCATGCCATCCTCCCTGATTGCTGAAAGATACAACCAAACCTGAGTGAGCAACACTACTGCTGGGTATTCCTAAAGTACACAAGCAGATATCTGTTTATGCTGAAAGTTTTTATACCTTAAATGATTCATTTTTGCCATTAAAGAAGTTTACAGAGAAACCTCCAGTGCCTAAGCAGTACACACCGTGGTTCTCAGCCCAAAAGGCACAGAGTACTACTCAAGGATTTTAGTTTCCTCATGTGCTCCTTGAGTGACAGGCAATGGAGAAATAGCAATCCTTTATCACAATTAACTCCAGCACAATTTGAGAAGTGGCACATGGTAAGGAACCCTATCTGACCCCTGGAAATAACCCAGTGGAGGCTCAGGACTGCTGGACAATCAGTTTCTCACTAAAAAAAAAGAATTACGTAAAAAAAGCTGTCATAGTTAGTTGTTATCCCCTTCAAGTAACTTACTGGAACTACAGGAATTTTGGGTGAATTTTTTTCATTTTCCAAGATACTTTACTTTAAAAGCTTCCCTTCAGCTTATTCTGAGTCCTAGGCATAAACTGTTTTGATCTTTTGATTCCAAAGCATAATTTTAGCAGACAATAGCTTATAGCTGCAATGATATGTAGGAATGTTTTTGCTGGTGGTCCATCAAAAAGGCCTCAAGAGATGTAAATGGTTCCCAAATACAGATGGACTCTGGAATATCACCCTGGTCCCAGGCTGCATGACAGCCAGTCTCCTCAAAGCTGGTTTTCCTACCAATGCGAAGCTCTGCACCTTACCTGAATTTAAAAATTATTGTATTCAGACCTAATATTGAAGGGACTTCCCAACCCAACAATGCCACAACTTGGGCACCAGGGCAGGAAGAGAAAGCTCCAGAAGCCAACCCTGAGGGCCTTCAGGGCTGCCTGTGGCCTCCCTGGCCTTGGCAGAGACACCAGGCGTGAGTGAAATCCACAGGAGAGGGAAGAAAAAGGAAAAGAGGCAACGGAGAGACCGGGAAAGGAGCGAACGGAGAGACCGGGGAAGGAGGAGGAAGGGAAGGCCGGCAGGTGGCGCTGCGCCCCCGCAGGTGAGAGCCGCCCCCAGGTGAGGGACCCAGAACCGCCCCCAGACCCAAAACACAGCCCCG
>VZTB01004456.1:730846-742825 GCA_013397245.1 Thryothorus ludovicianus
GCCGGGCACACCGGGAGCGGGGCCGGGCACACCGGGAGCGGGGCCGAGCCCAGCCCCTCCCGGACACCCCCAGAGTCGCCCCCGGCTCTGCCCGGGGCCGCAGCGAGCACGGCACCGATGCGGCCCCGGTTTCAGCCCCAGCTTTTGCTGCCCCGAGCATCCTCCCCTCCCCAAAGGGCCCCGCTCACGGCACGGATGGCATTTCGGGTTTAACCTGCCTGCAAAGAGCTGTTCTGTTAGTAGGAGTGGCTATTTAAAATTCCCCCTCCGCCCACAATCATCTTTAAGTATTCAATTAAACTTGTTGAAGTTCGTAATCCTATTTTCTTTTTTTTACAAGAAAAGGAAAAGCTGGTGTGAAATGTCCTTCCAAAATTTACAAAAACGGGAACAAAACTATGGAGGAACTACCTGGTATACCCTGACAAACCCTCAGACTTCCCCTTTGTACCCATGGAACCAGCCAAAAATACATCCAAGCAGAAAACAGCAATATCCCACATAAACCACACCACCCGAACTCCCAGCGTCGGTAAGAACCTCCTGCCAACACCTCAGCTTGGAGACTGAGTGTTTTACCATCTACAACCATAAACAACAATTAGTTCTTAAAATTAATTCAAGCTTAAATCAAATTGTGAAATGTCAAAATCTGTGGGAAATATATTCATTAAAAAGGCAAGGGCAATTGAGGACAACAGCGCAGGACAACAGAGCAGGAGAAATCCCCATACTCAAAAAATCCTTGTCTAATTCAAATTAATACAACTTCCTTTGTAGAGGGCCTCAAAGCAGCAAGAGAAGGCAACCAGCACAGGAGAGTGGCACAGGGACACACCTGGCCCTGTTTTAGGGGGATAAGGGCCCATAATTTTTCCTGAGCTCTGCATCCCCTTTTGCTGTCCAGCCATAACCTGAAGCACCCAGCTCAAACCTGCAGAGGGGGATTTTCCTCTAAAAAATGTTTTCATCATTTTAAGTTTCTGCTGTTGCGAACGTGAGGAAAATGTCTCCATGAGCTGCACAGGCTGTCCTGGCTGCAAGGTCAGATCTTTGTGCATACAGCAGTTGTGTGATTTCAGCACAACTCTGCAGAGCAGAACGGTGCTGGGGAAGTTCTTTGTATCCTGTTCAGCCCCTTGGAGTAGCCTGGAAATCTGGGGCATTTCTGCCCTGCTGCCTCCTCCTCCTAATATGGGTTCTGATTCTGAACGGGACAAGAGCTGAACCCAATCATCATCCTTTCCTTCTGATAAACTGGATAATTTATAGATCACCTGTACCAGCAGCTCCCAGGCCCAGATACCACCCACCCCAGCTAGCACGAGGTTCCAAATTAAGATGTACGTGACTGCAAAGAGACAATTTTATTAGACAAACACAAGGGGAAAAAAAAAAATCTTCCATCCTCCTCTCATTTGTGAAGCCACACAGGGCACAGTATTCCCATGCCTATTCCTGACAGGGAGTGAGGCTGCCCCAGCACAGGGGCTGCTGCTTTGGGTGTAAAGACTGAATCGAACATGCAGTATTTAAGACAATTAGGTTTTCAAAGAAACTACACTAAACATTTCTTTCATGTGTAATCAAATTATGTTAAAGCAAACCTCATAATTTAAACCATTCCATTGGTCAGCTCCTATTTGTTTTCCCTGCACCCTCATTTTTGCTCCAGATCTGTCACATTACATTAACACCTTTCCTACTCACTGCCTACAGAAATAACAGCCTTCGACATGCCTGCACAATCCATTTGTCCTGCTCTAATTACTTTTTGACATAGCCTCTTCTGCTGTTATCTTGCCTTTTCTGACCTCTGTCTGTATTAAAGCCATTTAAAACAATCTTTACACTCGGTATCTATTGTGATGTGTCTTATATGATACTGCTGGAGTATCAGGCAGCGACATTTTGTAGATCAAATATTTAAATCTATGGTAATACGATAATGTACTTGAGGAGGAAAGCTACAGCACAGTGGTAACAGCTACAACTGGCTGCTCATAACATGAGCCCCCAGGACTGCAGCACATTTTCAGGATAAAATTTCTATAGTCATAAAATTGTTCTACATAAGGAAGCTGCTCAAAGATAAATGGGGTCTTCTGTGTACTATGGAATTACCCTTGATTTCACAAATGGGGAGGAAAGCAGGAGAACCTGAGAAAAGTGGTCATCCTGCACAGGGGAACCCAAACAACCTCCAGACAAATTGAGCAGACAGGAAGAGGATCAGGCAGGGTGCACCGACAATGCAACCCATGACAAATCACACTCTTCTTCAAACCCAGAGGAGAAACCATGAGTCTCTAATCCCAATATCCCTCTGTTTTCATCAAGCCCATTCAAAAACTGTGCCCTCATTTTCTTTTGTGGTGATTCACAGAAGATGAGCCTCTAATTACCAGCTACTTCCCCAGCTGAAGCAGCAGAGGATCTGCTCTGTGCCAAGTGTCTGCTTTGGAGTCAAGAACTTTTCCACATGGTGGAACTAATTTTTGGATATCAAGTTGATCCCAACGTACGTATGTCTCACGATACAGTCTAACTACATCTTTACACGCCATTTTCCACATGATCCAGCCTTGTGCTCACTTAATTGCTATCTGGTCAATATTTTACTCACATTTCAAGAGATTCCTCAAACCTACATTTGCTCTGGTTCATTTACAGGGTAATTATCCAGCTCACACCAAGCCTGGCCTTCTAGATCCAACCAGTGCAGACACAGGCACAGCTCTGCTGGGAAAGCAGAGCTCTACACTTTGTCTTCCAGATGACAGCACTATAAAACCGACGGGGGACAAAACCAGAGTCAATTAAAATACATTAAATGCAATGAAACAATTCTATGATTTGTCATACAGATTTTATTCCTTTGAATTCCTCTGACTGTGTCCTGAGGACATTAAATCCCATGAATGCTGTGGAAAGCTCTTCCCACAACACTTCCCAATGCTCATTTTTATTTTCCCCTTTTCTCTTTCCTGTCAGCAGCCCTGACCACAAACCTCGGCCTCATTAAGACATCTAAACAGAGAAGGGACCCATGGCTGCACGACCAGACCAGTCTGCTGGAAAAGCAGGAGTGTGAGATGATGCTGTGCTGGAGCTCAGTGATAGAAAGGTTTTTCAGCCATGGTTTTTCACAGAACATCCAACAGCAGGAGCAGCACACCCACAGGAATTGATGAAACAGTGAGGATTTAGGAGACCAAAAGCAACACCAGACCTGGAACCAAGGCCACGGAGCTTCCCAAATGTCATGCCTCGTGAGGGAAGAGGCTCCCAGCTCCTCTGCACAGTGGCACAGAGCAGCATCTCCTCCCGGCCGGCTCCAGAGCAGCTGACGGTGGAAATCAGGGCCTGAATTCCTTGTGCAGGAACCTCATGCTCGGAGCAGACCCACCTTAGGGCCGTGATTAGTTCTGAACAGATGCCTCTAAACCGCCCGCCGGAGGAATCCACCTCTCCCCGTGACTGCCCAGAGACGCGGCCCCCCAATTAGGGGGGTTGATTTCCCCTCATTAAGCCTGTCCTGAGCTGCTCTCTGCGGGAACCGTCCTGGCCACAGCTCCCACTGCAGCTCTGGAGAAACCCTGGAACTCCAGGAGCCCCTGGTGTTCCTGGCTGGGGCGATGCTACAATGGCAGATCAGCTGAACCAAACAGACTCTGTCGGGGCGAGGAGCGGGTGCAGCCACGGCCCCGCTCACAGCAGGTCTGTGTGTGCAGGACAGACAGACAGACAGACAGAGCTGCCCTGCTCTCTGCAGCCTCGCTGGCTGCCAACCACGGCCAGAAACCCTCCCCAGCACAGCACAGCACAGCACAGCGGGTTTAGCCGGAGGGATCCTCCGCCACGCGAGGTGCTGCGAGAAATGTGAGAGGGTTTGAGAGCAAACATGTAAGATCCAGATTTGAAATTAAAATGATCTGCCCCGACAACAGCGCCTGGATTTCTGCGTTAAATTTCTGACATTCCAATGGCATGATATGTTCGTGTTGCTCACCCAAGATAATCCCACGCGTTTCTTTTTAGAAGTTAAAAATTAAAATCTGCATTACGGTTTTTATCCTACATCTTGAAAACAAGGCAAATAGAAAACTCCCAGTGCTCAGCACCAGGCATCTTAGCAGCAGAAACCATGGGGCTCTTTGTGCTGTGTTGTGATGACTCTGCAGCACACGTACTCCTGAAAACAGCCCCTGCTACTCACAGGAGACACCCGGGATGCTCAGATCCACAGATCTCACCGTGAGGTGCCACATCGTGTGTCAGAACAGCCCAAATCACACTGAACAAGTTCCTACACCAAATTTAGCAAACTGCACTTGCACTACATCTACAGGAGCAAATGTAAGATGTCAGAGAGACACCGGGGTTATACACACTCAGTATTTGGTTAAATCAGTAATTAGACTTATGAATTCTGGAGATATAAATGTCACTTAACAAAACAGAACACAAATACCCACAGGGCGGCGACCCTCTTCTTTAAAGCAAAAGACATCCAGATTTTCCTGTGTGAGTCTTGCCAAAGACTAATTACATTGTTGCTTGTTATTTGTAACAAAACATAAACATTTTCCTTATGCCCTGGGACAGCAATCACAGAGGAACCCATACACCCTCACCTTAAAACATACTATTGTGTAGGATATAAAGCACTCTGATCTAGTCTCATCCACCCACTAAATTGCTCCAAAGTTTGCTTGCACACATTCTCTGCAAGTCCAGGGAGAAGCTGCTTTCTGCACTGGCAATACAGCGAGCAGGGTGACAGTCTAACATGGTGTCCTGCTGAGATCCAAGAATAGCAATGCCTTAAAAGGCAGCGATGTTGAGATCACAAGGAAAAGAGAATTAGGGCACAGCTGTGGAGTTCTGTAGGCTAAAACATAGACTCAATATGTCAGAGAAAATTAAATCACAGAGCTACATGTAATTTCTAGTCTCATTTGGAACTTTGCTGTAGCTGTGCAGAATTTGTGCTCGGGTCATACATGTGAGTCTCTATTTCTGTGCACAGAAATAAAGCACAAAATTAATTTAAAAAGCAAAAACAAAGGAGTTGTATGCCACAGTAACACAAACAGCTATGTTTGGAAGGATGTGTACATGGTACTGCAGCTCACACACAGTTCTGTGGGCAGCTCTGGAGGCCAGACAGCAAAGCCCTAAACCAGCCTGTGACAGCCTCACCTGCATCACAAAACAAAGACAAACTGACCTGACAGATCTGAAAAATGTCTGTTTTCCTGCAGCTGTCAGATAAGTGAAAGGGATCCTTCCTCAAAATTGAAGGTACAAAAAGTGATAACAAACTTTATCATAGGCTTTTCCGCTTGAAGAAGTTATATTACATTTTCCAGAACAGTATGCAGATATAAATTTGCCATATTTCTTTATCCTTGAAGCTCAGCACTAGCTTTTCCTCTGAAAGCATTCAATACCCAACAGAATACAGTCCATTATCCTCTGCCAATATCTACTATCACAATCTGTGTCCAACTAATGAATTTTTGGGATGTCAGGGTCTGTGCCTGTCAGTGCAAGAGCTGTGCCTTGAGCCAGGAGCTCGGTGCCTTCCCCAGTGTCTTACCCCCAGCTCCAGAGCAGCCTCTGGAAGAGAGACCAGCAGAGGGGTTTGAGGGTAAGAGTTGTGGATTCCAGGGGAGTCCCTGGATGAAAAGTTGACCTTTAGTCAGAGCAGGAGGGGCTCTCCAGGCCAAACCTGGACCCATGGAGCAGCTGAGCAGTGCCTAACCCACACAAGAGACAAGGTTTTCCCTGACCAGCAGACCAAAATTATCTTTTTAAAAGGCTCTAAAAGCCAGGGACAGATAAAGAGAGAAGACAGGAGGAGATAAAGCAGCTGGCAACAAGGGAGCAAGACTGACTGGGATGAGATATGAATGGCCAGGCTTTCCAAAATCCCTGGTACTTGAGCACTACTGTGGTACAGAACAGCATGAAAACAGAGGTTGAAAGCTGCACGTAATTACAACTGTGTTTAGCTAAGTGTATTTCCTGTGGAGCTCACAGAGCACGGCTGCACTCGGAGCTGGTGTGTTGGTATCAGCCATCCTTTCTCCCTAAAGAAGTAAATTACACCTCTGATTTGTATATAAAGTTCAATAGCTGCTAATGGTTATGCTTGAGCTGCAGACAGAGCTGTGGACTGACATCTCCAGGAGCCAATTCCCATGAAGGGATAGCGAGATTATGAAGAGATTTTACAAAGCTGGAGAGTTCAGCAGCCAACAGACAGGGAGAAGTGAAAACAGGCCAGGGAGGGATGTGCAGGGGGTGTCTGGCTGGGGGACCAGGCTCGGTGGGACGGGACCTGCCGACCCCTCGGCCGTGCCTAGTGAGAGGCACCCCTGCCCACGGCAGTGGGGCTGGAGCCCGATGGTCACTACAGCCCGGTCCAACCCAAGCTGAACCGTGATTCTGTGACCCAGCCGCCCCTGCTGGAGCTCCGGAGCTGTGTGCAGGTGGCACTGCTCGGGAGAAGGGGGAATGCGCCGTGACAGACATCACACGGGCAGGGAGGTAAGGCAGGAGGGATGTGTGAATTCAGCCCGCAGTGATGGAGGAGAGCTCTTCTGGAAACTGCCAGCACTGGGAAGGGTTAACGGGGCAGCTCCCGAGCACAGGGAGCACGCAGGGGCACAGGGGCACACCACGATGGAACTGACAGAGAAAATGCCAAATGCTGCAGATGAATTGCTCTTCCCGAGCAGAACCATGCCATTACCGACTTTAAGCACAGCCCCGTTCATACATATGCAACGCTCCTCACCAACACCGCACGCGGTGCGAGAAACAATCCCGTAAATGAGGATGCAAAAGGAGGTCACTAATTCTGCTGGAATATCTTTGGGAGCAGGCGGAGGGAGCCCCGCACGCCATCCCAGCCCGGCCCGGCCCGGCCCGGCCCCCACCCTGACCCAGTTTCCCGCAGCATTTCTGCATAGCGACACAGGTCCGAGCAGGACAAGGGTCACCTCCCAGCCCACGGCATCCTCCGCTTCCTACGGCTCCCGCGGGATGTGCCCAGCCCTTACACGCAGGCACACACACAGGCACGGCATTGCACACACGTGTGAGTAAACACAGGACGGGAAGGAATTAGAACAACAAAGATCCTGCTCTCGCTCACAGAATACTCCTCGGAAGTACATAGAGGACTCTGAGAGTGTCTACATGAATATCCATTCCAGGGATCCTCCTTGGAAGAAGCCTGGCAGTTCCAGCCTGGCCAAAGCCCTTTTAAAGGGACTTTGCTCGTTTCTGGCTGGTCTGAGCATTCCTGTTGCCCTGAACCATTGCTGCCCTTTCATTTCCACCAAAAGGAATCCTATTTATTGAGCCATCCAGAAGATGGCAATTCCTTCATGGCCCCCAGCCAAAGCTCTGATGTTGTGAGGAAATGCATTTTCCCACCCCAAGCCCCACACACCTCACGTACTGTCCTATTTCCTACTCCCTCAGTCCCTATGGAATTACAGTGTATTGACTGCAGATATACTGGCAGTTCTGATGTCATCTCCAGGCTTTTTCTTTTTTAATTTTTTTTTCCCTAGGTGAAGCATCTATATTTCCTCTGTTCTGAAATTTTGTGCTGAAACTATAACAAGCCAAAAATCTCTTCAATGGGAAATTTCACAAACGGAGGATTATGACTTCAGCTCCAGAATAAGCAGCAGGAGCAGATGGAACTCTTCAGAAACAATGATTCCATTTTCATGCAAATTTCCTTAGTAGTTAAAAAAAGACGACGAAGAAAAAAACCACCAAGATATCAGAATGGTCTCTAAGTGGAAGATTTTTGAATGATGCTAAAAGCAAAGGGCTGGTAGCTCTCCAGAGTCCCAAGCATTTTAGCGGCAGCCAGGGTGAAAAAAAACCATGACAAACTAAACCCAGACTCTGTCCCCACTCAGAGTCAGGATAAGGGAAAGGGAAAATGGAATGCATGTGTATTTTAGTTTTTATGATTTTCAACGTCCTCGGCTTTGTGCTAATGCACACTTCAGAGCTAATTCTTATGCTCTTTAGGAGCACAGGCTTCATTCATGAAGCAGCATGACAGAAATTCTTTATCCACTTGATGACTACAGAAGGTGACAGGCACCGAAGAAGCAGGCAGCCACGGGGACCCTGTCAGAGTGCTAACCTGCAGCGCTCCTCCTCGGAGGACAGCGCTCCCCTGATTGCAGGAACACAGGCATGCATATTTCATAGCCCAAGTGTGGAAACCGAGCCAATTCTTTTGTTGTTAATACTGGCAGCGCACCCTAAAAAACAAATAATGCACAGAGTTAGCAGACCCTGTTTCTGGCTCTGCTACTGACTTCTTACTCAGTTTGGGGCTTCTGCCCTAATTTCCCCGTGGTGTTCACTCCCCAGGAGCTGCTCCCTCACTCTCAGCATGGCGAGGACAGCAGAGTGTGGCTGTGCCACGCTGTAGGACCAATCCCTGTCCCGCGGTGCATGCAGAACACATGCTCACAGTAGTAAATGGAACACTTTGGAGGGCCCAGGGAATTCCAGTTTTACAGGCCACTCTTTCAAGCGGAGGTTTCAAAGGCAGGAGGAAACGATCCGCACAGAGGAGCAGGAATGCAGCAGCCCAGTGCTGTTTGTCAGGGCCCCCTGCACGGGGACCAGGGAATGTGCAGCCACAGGGACGGCTCCTTCGGGCCACATCCTCCAAACCCAGGCGTCCCTCCTGCCACAGCCACTCCCTGATGCTGCTCCTGATGTTTTGCAGCGAGGCTTCATAAGTGCCTATCAATTCTATCAAACAATTTCTATCTCACTCAGTTTCACATTGATTTTTTAAATTAATTTTATCCTTCATTTTTTTCATGTGAAAGGGATAAAAATTTGGCTTTAAATAAGGCTGCCAAGAGTAAAGGCCTCTGAGCCATGTGTTCAATACCAAGAATACTTCTGTTTAATCCCATTCTACCTACACTTATCCCTTTCATCATGTCACTGGCCAAATCTTTTCACTTTGAATTTGCTCTCAAGCTGAATCTTTTTCCTTCCTCATCAAGTTAGATGGATTTAAGCAATGACAGCTACCAAAAGGACAGAGCACGTACAAAATAACTCCAAAAATGGGCTCAACAAGGTTTATTTTCAATCTCTTCCTTTGCTTACTTCTTAGCAGAAGGATGTAAAGAAACAATTTCCTCACTTAATCCCTCCTTGACCCAAATTAACTTTTCTCAAACTATTTTCTTAAATAATTTCTTTACAGTCTTGCCTGAATGAACTTGACAATAGGCACATGTCAGTCTCACAAGGAAAGGAAGAGAATAAGAAGGTAACTCAGCTGGTCTGACCAGCACAGTGCTGCACACTGAGATGGTGGAAGAGGGGAGGTTTTGGTTAACACCCTGGACTTCTCTTGTTCTCTCAATAAAGATGACATAGGAGGGAAAGAAGACCCATATCTTTTAAGCCCCCACTTCTTCACTTGCTGGTCTTGGTGGCATGAAGAGAAATGAAACCCATCTGCCTCAGGTCTCATCTGTCTGGATCAGCACATTGGACCTGACTAAACTCATGGGAAGTCTTCCTTCCTCCTTCCCCTGTCTTGTCACAGCCTCTCTCCAGGATGGGAACTGCCAGAAAGACTTGAGGATAACTGGGGAAAGCACAAGGGAGTAGCAGCATTGCCTCTCCTTTAGATGCCTCAACAGATCTCCATCGCTTTTTCATTTTGACTTGGGTCAATTCTAAGCAGCAAAATGTAACACAAAGTTGATGACAGTGCTGTAAAATGGCTGAAAGGCTGAAAAGTGGGTCAGCCCCCACCTCCTGCCCCCAGCCCCATCACCACTGACAGGGTCCTGCAGGGCCCAGCTCTGGCTGGAACAGCCACAGCACTGCGGCCTCGGCTGCAGTGCCCTTGCCTGGGGAACTTGTTCTCCACGGCTGCTCCAGCAGCTCACTTCCCAATGGGAAATGATGTTTTCCATAGATTTAGTGAAATGCAGTTCTAATTTAGCCATTGCGATGTTCATCCTACTGAGCAGGACCGAGTGTTTTGAGAACGAGAGCAAAATAATTAGGACGAGCCTCAAAATATTCAAACATTTGAAGATCACCTCTGATGTGGGGACAGAAGGAGGCACCTGGAGATTGGCATGTGGTTGTGCTTATACACTGTGCCAAAACCCTGTTCCCTTTTCCAGACCCTAGCATTTCATATTTGAGGACTTCTGTAGCATTCCTGCTAATCTTGAAATGGGTTCCATAACTGTTCAGATACCTTGTGAAGCCCACATTACCCTCAAAAACACTCCTATGGATTCATTTTTATTTCTCATAAAGAGGATCAAAGATATCATATGTTTTTCAGTCAGGAACCCACCCTTACCCCAGAAAGCACCAGAATACAAATTTTAACAACTGCATCAATTATGTTTTAAGAATATAACTAAATGACTCAAGAAATGAAAGACAGTCCTCAGAAGAGGAGGCAGATAGGAAACTGCCTGGGAACTGGAGAAGTTACTACAACGGTGATTATGGGCAGAGTGGACAGCAGATACAAGTTATCTGCTTCACACTCCTGACAGGGAGGTGGGAACCTCTTCATGCACATCAACAGCAGCTGTGTGACAGTGATATGAGCCTGGGTCACCATTAAAGCAGCATGTCAAGCTTTTTTGTTTTTTTCCTTTTTCTTTCCAAATTGCTTCCTTTTGGATGAGTTCCATGTAACTGTCATTTGTTTCCTCACTTCGTTTTTATTTTCCATTTATGCATTCATCCAGCCCTTGAGGGGAAATTCTACAGAAATCCGTGTCAAGAATGCCCACAAGGCCCCTCTGACCCAGCCCTCCCACTCCTCTGTGTCCCTGCGAACAATATCATGGCACAGCTGAAAAACTCAACAAACGTGACCAGCAAAGGGCAGGAACTGCATTGCCACTGTGGCTCCTTCCCTTCTTGCATCACCTGCAGCCGCCCCAGTGCCCTGTCCCAAGGTGCAGGGGCTGCCAGACCACCAAAGCACAGGAACCCAGAATCAGCAGTTGTTTCTGAAAGCATTTGAACAGCAGCAGAACACAGAGAGAACAGCCGTGCAGTGCTAGAGAATGAGAACCTGCCCCAGGTACGGGATCATAGGTCAGAAGGGACCTCAGGAGTCACCCAGTCCAAACTCCCCTCCAAAGAGCACGCCCAGGGCTTTGGCCTCCCCCTCTCAAAATGTTCTGAGAAGAATAAAAGGTCAGTAACTGAAAGAAGCGGGGCAAAAAAGACTAAGAAACCTGCAAGAGAACGAGAAGAGAAAATACAACATGGATGTTGACTTCTCCCCACTGCTCAGCCCTGGGTTCCCTCTGAAAACACGTGACAGAAACAAAGTCAATGCGTCCTAGTGCAAGTCCAGAGACATCCCAGTACCTTGTTTCACTGTTCACAGGGAAAGGATGCAGACGGGCTGTGGGAGCAGCTTTGAGTTTTGTCAGTTTCAAACCACTGAAATTAGCAAGGTAGTGCAGTTCATTCATCATCAGGTGGTCTCATTGAGAACGTGCTTGAAAGTGTCTTATTCTGTCCTGCCATACAAATGGCAACGGTTATTCTCACTGCGATAAAGAATGGAAAGGAAACGAACACAAGTGGGAAATCTCCTCGATGTGGTTCAGGGCAGCCCTGCCAATGGGATACGGAGGGGGCTGTCCTGCTCCTCTAGAGGGGACAATCCCGAGGCTGTCCAGGAGCCCACAGCGCTCGTTAAAGGCGCTGGAGCCGCTCTCGGACACCTTTTAGGCGCCTCTAAGTGCGAGCACGAAGTGGCCGTGCGCTATTGCCCGGCTTTGCCCGTGCCGGCGGCGGGGCCGCGCCGTGACCCAGTTTCCCAGTGGCCCAGAACGCCCGGGGATAACCCGGGAGGGAGCTCGGGGGCCGGCGGACCAGGCCCGGCCACCGCCCGCCAGGGCCGGG
>VZTB01004456.1:743836-772904 GCA_013397245.1 Thryothorus ludovicianus
TCCCCCCAGCCCCCCATCCCCGCTTTATTCCCTCCTCCCCCGATGAAGAAGGAGAAACTCGAGCGATTCCGCAGCGCTGGAAGTTGCTCGCGGGTCCGGGTCGGTAACCAGACACGCGTGTCGCCCGAGGGCTGGCGGGGAGGAACTGAGCCAGACGGGGACACAAAGGAGGGGGGCAGCCCCAGACACGCCGTCCCCGCCCCGCGGCGGCAGCGCCCGGCACCGCCGAGACCCGGGCGGGGACGGCGAGGAGGGAGAGGATGCCCCCCGGTCCCCCCTTTTGTCTGGCTCCGGTGGCACCTGCGGGGGCGAGCGCTCGGCCGCCCCGCCCGCGGACCGTATCGCGACCGGCGACGGATTAGCGACAGTTGTTGTGGTCGGAGAGGGGTGAGACAGCCCCGGCCTCGGCGGTTTGGTTCTGTGGCCGTGCAGGGCTCGATTCCATGAGCCTCATGTTAATTAACAAAATCATTAAAAATACAAAAAAATCCCCGCACTGCAATAAAATGAGCCCCGATGTACAGTATTCCCCCAGTTCTTGCTCCATCACACGAGGAATTTTTGTCATAACTTGCTCTAAAAGAAATTTAACATATTTGCTCCCAGTCTGTCGACAGTGATTAGCTGTGCCGCTTGCAATGGACTCATACGATATCTAAAAGAAATTCAATGTATTTGCTCCCCCAAACCATCTGCAGCGATTTACTGTGACGATTGCAATGGGCCGTGTATACGATATCTAAAAGAAATTTAACTTATTTTCCCCCAAAATCCTCTGCAGTGGTGCTTGGGCTCTGTGCATGATAAAAGATGTTCAGTGTACACTTAAAAATCTGGTATTTTCTAAGAAAATAATTTTCATAAACTTTTCTTATCGTTTCCTCAGCAAAAAACAACCCATTATGAAAACTCTAAGCAGAAATCTTCCCCAAGTTTAGCAAGTTGAGAAGGGGATGATTTAGCCTCCTTGTTTTGTCCAGGAATGCGAGATAGCATATTTGAAAAGTTAATAAGTATTAAAAGCCACGAGGAGCATTAAAAGTGTATTTGCAGGCGGCGTGCTCCCCGCAGCCGCGGCGCGGAGCAGCCAGCGCAGCGCAGCTCCACGCAGAGCAGAGGTTATTCACATGGCTGTTCGAGAAACTCCATTCATATCTCTGACTACCTGGATTTGAATAGAAACCAGACAGCAATTCTTTGGTCCCAGCCACTATTCGCCCCGCTGGACAATAGAGATTTGTTAGCACACAGGCACAAGCCCTGGGACACAAAGCTGGAGGCAGCAGAGATAGGGGCTTCACTGCACAGGAAATTACAGCTTTTGATGCACTGTTGGCAGGTCTGTCGGTTCAGAACAGCAACATGCCTGTGCCATGTTTAAGAGCTCCTGACTGCCATTTTTAACCACCTAGAATGTCATAAAAGCTTTATTGTGGCAGTACATAAAATCATGAAGTCCATATGGTTACTTTTCAGCTGCCCTAGGTCTGGAAGGCAGAAGCATGATCTGGCTGGAGATTTTAATTTGGGGGGGCAGAATTAGAATTTGAGGGCAAAAAAACCTCAAAGTATTGATAAAAGCAGAGATTTGTTACCGAGGCAGCTGATGTCCAGCCTGAAATGGAGTGGTGTTCTAATGGACTTGGTTTAGTCATGGCTGTAAGGGGACATGGCTGGGGCAGCTTATTTCATCCTAAAAGGTCCAGTAAATTTACTCCATGCAGCTCCAGTACCAGCTGTGGAGAAGAACATTGTTCAGTTCTGTCAACTTGGCAAATACAAAAATAAATAAGAAAAACCCAACCGCTCGGTGTCTGGTACCTCCCATTTCCCCTACTTTCCCCCCAGTCTGGAGTTAAAATGAGAACTGCTCGGAGACTGGGCTTTAATCCGCTGATTGGAGCCAATGAGCAGAAATTATCGAGATTAGAAAACCAACCAGCAGGTTTTATTAGCTGAGAAGCCAGCCCCTCGCTGTGCGCGGCGCCGCGGCCGCGCGCTGGGCTCGGGGCAGTCCTGCCCGAGGAGCGGGAGGCTTGGGGCTGCTCCTGCTCTCTTTTTGTATTTTTCCATAAATCCTACCTCCCCTCCCACCTCAGTGCCAGATGAAATACCCGGTCTAGCGGGCTTTTAGACTGGTAAAATCCTGCCAGGCACACGGTGTGCGGGGGTCTCCAGGTGTGAGCCTTGCTATGAGTGGGATGACTTGGCTCTTCTTCCCCGAGGAAAAACAATGAAAGTGAGAGTTGTATATTGCAGTTGGGAAGTGTGAGTGTGTGTATTTGTTATGAGCTGCAGTCATACAAAGCATCATAAAATACACAAACAAGTGTTGGGCTGTTTGCTGCCATTAAGTATGTTTTTATCAACGCAATCCTTGTGAGCTTGGGAAAAGGGGAAGAGTTTTAAAGGAAGGAAGGTCCATCTTCCAGGGAGGGCAGTGCTAATGCTCTGCACCAGCTCAGGAGGCAAATGATGGACTTGATTCCACTGGTCCTTTAAGCAATGAAGGGCAAAAAAAGGCTGGATGACTAAAAGAACACACTTGTCTAAAAATGGTGCTTCTTGTACAATTAACAAGCACCCATACATGTCAGGGGCCAGCCCGTAGAGATTTCAGCTGTTGTTTCAGAACATTAAAAATATAAATGTGAATGTAAATACTTCTCACAAGAGTCAGTTTTGTCTGAGTAATTATATAACTTCCTTGAATTCTCTTCCTTATGGAGTACAATGGCTTGGGTGTATTACTTCTCAGTAAAACTTAGCTTGATTGTAATCTAGCCCAATTCTTATCACCTATTTTGATTTTTTTTTCTTGCTGGTACTGACAAGCCCAGAAGGACCTACCTAAAATAGGCCTTTGAACAAAACCATGATTTTTAATAAAGGTTAAGGATATTGATGGCCCTATCTACAACACACTTTTAGATGAAAAATGGTATTCGTAAAACATAGCAACCATTTCTGTTACCTCTAAGACTGTTAATACTTAATATTCATCCAGATACTAATGTTAAAATCTACCCCTTGAAAGTCTGAAAAAAAATGTGCTGAAAAGTTAAACTCTGTCCTTGCAATTGGGTGTAAGATTTTGAGTACCTGTTAAGCACGTAGCTTTGAATGGAAACCAGACCATTATAGGCAGGCAAAAAAATACTTCTGCTTAATCGAAACAGCCGTAAGAGGAATGTCTGGGCATAACCCGCCCCCAACAACATCCGCAGACTCAGCCTGGACATGGGAATAATCCCATCAGGCACATAAGAAAAGGATGCTGATGGCTCTTCTCATGTGGTCAGGGTTTATTTAAACTGCACATAGAAATAACAGATAATTCTGAAGCCAGTTTTCACAACTCCGGTTACAACTATTCCAAGGGAAAGCTTATAAAGCCTGAACCACTGTCACAACCACTAACAGCCTTGGAAGTTGCAGCAGATGCAGAAGCCCAGCGCGTGTATAATCCACCCATTAATAGATGGTATTGCATTGCAGGGTTGGTTGCCAGTAAAAATGCGTCAGGTATGCTGAGATCTCACAATGCGCTTGGCAATTTAACAAAAAATGTGGAATCCTAGGAATTTTATTTTATCTTAATAATAGCCAGCAGATGCTGTAATCGTTTCAAAGCCACAGTGTTGATTAATAGTGCTCAACAGTTTCAAATGTTAAGAACTCAAAAGATAACAATTGGGTGTTTTGATATAAGGATAACATGGAAGCATGTGTTTCCCTAAGAAGCAGCACGGACACAGAGACTGATGACATCACCTTTTCAAACAGACTTCAGTCATTCCTGCCCTCCCTGTTCTGCCTGAGAGCAGCTCAAACCATCTGCAGCTGCCCTGTACCATAACACAAAGAAATGAACCCCACTGCCAGCAGTGACCCGGGTGAAACTGCACATCTCTGAGTGCCGAGTCTCAGAGCCAGGAACCCTCCTGCATTAGCAGCTAATTGTGTGGGAATGAATATTGCAGGAAGCCTGGGAGTGGGAATTCTGCTGCCCAGTAGCAGGTCCCTTCCCACCACCACGGCTCTGGGTTTGCAACACCAGGTTGCTCAGCCCTGTGGTTATCCCGAGTTTCCCTCGGGAAGGCCAGGAGGAGATGCCCAGCTGTAAGGGCTGGGTGGGCATGGGCAGCACGTGGAGCTGTAACGTGTCCCCCCACGGGCACTGCCCTCTGCTCAGAGCTGCTCTAACACACAGGGGACAGGGACTCTGTGCTCTGGGGGGCTCCAGGCAGGGTGAGCCCAGCGGTGGCACAGGCACTGCTTATCCAGTGCAGGCACACGGGAACACAGTGAGTCCAGCAAGGCATCAATCCCCAAAACTCTGTCAATACATTTACTCATGCTCAATTTGGTAACCAAATCAATTTATAGTTCTCTTGGAAAGTACCTTGTCATATGAATGTTCAGGGCTTTTCTACTTTGCTTTTCCAGGCTTTGAGCAAGCATTACTTGAGCATTAGAGCACACATCCCTCTGTTCCCATGTACAAGTCCACAGTGCCTCTGTAAATAGTGCTACATCTTGAGTCTGATGTCATGAACAAAAAGGATTCATCTGCTCTATGAGCAGAAGTGGCCAGGGTTTCACCACGCACTGCAATTCCCAGTCTCCCATATTTACATTTCCAGCTGCACGCACGCCAGTGCCCTGGAGTGGCAGCAGCTCCATTTACATAACCAGGGCTGGGTACCCCGGGGGCTGCTGCTGGAGCTGAGCCCCCCAGAGCAGCCAGGGAGAGAGCTCTCACCCCTCTGAGAGCTGGGGCAGTCCACAGGGCAGCCACCTTACAGAGGGTGGCTGTGTGACAGACACAGAACCCTCCCCTGCAACTGGCCGTGACGGATGGCTCTTCCTGCTCACATTTATCTCTTGAGGCTGAGCCTCAAATTCAGACTATTAAGATGGTCAACACATTTGCAGACAAGGTTCACATTAAAAAGATTCTAGTTACAAAACAGAATGCATTCAAGTTTGCCATATATTATTTTTTTGCTAAAGATTTAAATATCGTGTGGCTTTAGCTTTCTTTCTGTTCACTGAATATCAAGGTCAATTAGGAATGATGTCTGGCTAGTACTCTCAGAGCAGATTAGACAGTTGCATCAAAAACTAGGACCATGTATAGGTCATCTGTTACTGTGACCTAGATTTCTGAGAATCTGTTCAATTTGTTTTATTGAAAATGTGGTCCTTTCTCAGTTCTGTTTCTCATAGCAAACCTTTCTGTAATAGCAGAAAATAGCTTTATTAGATACTTAGAGACATTGCTTACTACTTCTGCTAAGACACAAAGAAAATCAAATCCATGCAGCAGACCTGTGCCTGTCATCCATTTAATTTTAAAATAACTTAAGGTTCTGAAAGGCTTATGCCTTATAATCTAAAGCATTTGGTCCACATGCCAAATACTAAGCAATCTGAAATACATAATAGCTTAGCTCCAGCTTTGTTTGCCCTATTTAATTCATTTTTTGCCTTCAGTAACCAGCATGTAGATGCAATATTTCTGCAGTCTACGTTGGAAAAGAAGGAAATACTGAAATATTTGAGTGAGGCTGTTTTGTTTGTGCCTGTGTGAGCTTTGTGGTGCCCTGGGAGGGGAGCTGCTGTGGATTGCCCAGATCCAGACGTCCCTCCCAACCCCACCTGCTTACTGAGGATAAGGATGGTGCTGTCTGAATCCTGACCCTTTACAGTACTTCCACCTATGCCTGCTGGGTTGTCATTCTGAAACCACATAAAAGCAGATTTCCATTTGGAACATTTTAGCCAAATTTCCTCTCCTCTCAGCTCTTAATTGTTCCGGTAGAAAGCAATTACCAGAACAGAGACCATGCAAACCCTGCCATTGGTGGTGTAAGTACTGGCAAGAGGGAAACAAGAAGGTGTACCTTAAAATATCAGAAACTATTTTCTAAACGCCAATGTAAAAGAAAAACTTTCCTTTTTACACTTCTACCAGTGTAAAAGAAAAACTATAAAAATACAGAAGTAATTGCAGAACTCACAATCCAAAAAACACCAACCAAATTTGAGCATTAGCATCATCATCAGTCTCTGTGGCTTTCTCGTGCTGGGGTACAAAGCACATCTGGAACACCTGTGCTCTCATCACACCCCAGGACAAAAGGTTGGTCATAAGATCAAACGTCAGGAGAAAGGGCACCAAGAAAGAAAATGTGCCAATAGGTTGAGATTCACAAATGAAAATCTGCACGTCCCTCCCTCCCCTCATACATCGGTCTAAAGAAATCTGTTCCCGTTTTTTCAAAATTCTAAAGCCAGTTCTACCAACTCATCTGAATTTTATACTACTTTCATATTCAAACTTTTATGTGCATCTCACAGCACACTGGGACCAATTTATTTTATAGGCAAGATAAAACCCTGCAATATTTGGTGACGTTATCCAAAGATCATTCTTCTAAATGAACATAAGTACATTTTCTCCTTTTTGTTTCACATGATGGCTGTATTTAAATAGGCTAAATGTATAATTCAGAGAAGAATGGCTGAGTCCTGCTCACCTGGGGGTCATATCCATATCCATCCAATATTTAAAAGCACGCAAAAGCAAAGAAATTAAATATATAAGAGGCGGGGGAGGAAGTCTTTCTTCCAACAGAATATTTGCCTGGTAACCAGATAGAAGAGACCGCCTCTTTTTTTACCCCCAAATCACAGTTAGTTGTTCTACAAGTCTTTGAAGACACTTCTATTTTAAATTTTAACACCTGAAGGAACAGTTCAAGATGTGCTGCTCTGGCTGAGCCACACACAGTGGGAGGAAAGTCTCACAGAAACACAGCTGAAGCTCTGAAGCCAACACTGCGTGATCAATACACGCTCAGACCATGTGTGAACAGGGCTGAAGGAATTTGCTGTGAGAATGGGGAAAAAGAGCAAGGAAGCAGCGTGGAAATCCATCCGTGGTGTGGATGGGACCGTGCTCAGGGTGTTTCCCTGTCAGCCCCGAGCACACATCCAGGCCTCGTGGTGCTGCTGGAGCTGACTGGGAGCGAGCACGGCCAGAAGATGGAACCAGGATCTTGCAGAGGGCCAGTGAGATCAGGGCACTTGTGCTGTGGCACCCGCTCAGCTCACAAGGAAGATTCTGCTCATGGAAAGAATAACACGCTTCCAGCTAAGCCAGATGTTGGCAAGGGATAAGAAATCTCATAACCTTTGGGAGGAGGATGGGGAGAAAGCCACGTGAGGATTCATTTTCCTGCTCATTACAATGTCATTGTAATGTCATTTTCTTTGCTTCAGTTATATACAGTTACTGGAAGTAAAATCTTTATTGCAGTGAAATGGAGTCTTACAAGGTGGCAGCATAAAACTGACCTGGAGGTGCCACGCTGCCAAAACTGAGCCAAAAAGTGAGATTTTACAAGTATCTCTTTTGAGAAGAACTTCAAATCTTGAAGTCTATCAGATGAGAATTGCTGGATTATAAAGATGAAAACCAGGAACTAATTATCTTCAAAGGGACAGTTATCAACAAATCAGGAGGAGACATTATGATTATGAAAAGCAAATCCTCCATTTGATCCCTCTCCATCCATACTGCTTCCCAAGCAGATAACCTAAGCTTTGTCCATATGGAATTGCTAATATTCCAAACAGAGAATCAAATATAGAAGTCTCAGTTAGCATATTTTTTAAAAAATCTGTATTTTTACAGTGTTGTGTAGGACCACATGGCCGCAGTTCCATGGGGGTCATGTCCCTGGTCTGAAGTCACAGGAAGCCATCTCAACAAAAGAGACCTCAGATTCTCTCACAGTTACTTTGCAACATATTTTCCCCATGTTTTCCCATTGCAAGTGCAGGTTCTGGGCATGTCTTCAGTATCTCCTCAGATGGGAAAACTAAAATTATTCCTGTGAAATATGTCCAGGGGCAGGCGTCGTGCTGGGCTGAGCCCACCCAATGCACTGCCCCACCAAAGCCAAGGAGACCTTAACTCCAAACCCAGGATTCTCTGACATGATCCAGCGACATTGTTCATCCAGGAACAACGACAAGGGAACCTCAGCTGGACTCCTGGGGCCAGCAGGAGAACCAGTGGTGCTTCCTGCCCTCCCTGCCCTGGCAAAGACCAGCACGTCCAGCTCCTTCCAGCCTCAGCACAACAAGGCAAGTCTCTGCAACACAGGAACTAATTTTTGTGAAAACTGTCAGACTGATGATTCTGCCAGCAATTTCTAAAAAGCTAAAAGGCGGAAAACAATCTCGGTAACAGAATCATCTGCAGTTAGGATCATCTCTCTCCTTCCCGAAACAGGCACAGGAACTATGCCTGAATTCACAGCTAATGGGAAATCTTTTGATCTTCACAGACACAAAGCTGCCAGCCAAGAAGAGCAGTCAGCACAGGGGGACCTTCTGAAGAAGCACTTATCCTAAATTCACCACCACAATAAATGTAACACAATCCTGGGTCTGGAGCAGCGCAGAGCTCAGTGATGAAGACCTGTGAGCATGTTTAATACAGCAGAAAAGACAAGGTTATTTATATCTCACAAAGCTGCTTACCCAGCGTTAGATGTGCCCAGGCATAGTGCAACTGCAGGAATCCATCAGGAGGACACCTGAGATTCCTCTCCATTAAAAGTGATGGATCTAACACAGCCAATCATCTTCATGGCAACAAATGTTATCTTAAAAGACAGGGGATAAAAGTTCACAGGGAAGCTGTGCAAATTCATGAAAAGAAAAATGCATTCCTGGTGACTGAACGCACAGAAGTCTGTCTCCAGAAGTCTGTGTGTGTTGAAAAATGTCTGGAAGACAGGAGATGATTAGCAGGAAATATGCAAGCTTCTCCTCCTTGTCTCCTTCTCCAAACATCCATTAGCCACTGGTTTGATTTTATTTTAAGAGTCAGAACTGCTTTATTGATAGCACCCAACAGCTGCAGCTCAGTAGTGGTCCCAAACATCCAAAGTGGTTTTTCCCCAACAAAGACAAGTTTTGAAGTTCTGTGAAATGAGATGACGACACCGTTACTGAGACATCCTGGGCTGAGGTCATTTTGTTCCAGTCCAGGTACAAACAGTTCATAAACGGAGCTCCCTCCAAACCCATCCCTGCCTGCCTGCTCAGAACATCCCTCACAGCACCCTTGGGGTGCAGGGAAGCTGTTACAGAGCTGGAGGAGCTCCTGATCCCCTGCCCAGCCTGCCTGGGTGAGACTGTGCTCAGTCCTCGGGGAGATGTGGCGTGGGGGCAGGCAGGGCTGGAGACATCACGTGCTGATGCCTTCACCTTGCACAGAGAACTCAGAGACACAGCAGAGCTGGGCTCTAATCCAGGCGATCACTCCTGTCTAAGTAGGTCAGCAAGGAAGCCCCTGCCCATGGCTGTGTCTTCCAACCCCCCAACCAAGCAAATTTGACAACTGTTTCCTTTAGGAGGTTACAGGAGATGGAGAGTTTGATTCTGAGAGCTTGTGTGTTCGTTCTAGAAATAGAAAACAAGTTTTGCTTAAAAAATACATCTATTACACTGTTTTGATAGCTCAGAGTTTGGTGAAGCACCTAAAAAAATACAGGGCATTTCATGACTCAATCTGGGATGTCAGATTGCAAGAACATTTAGAGTACCTCATTCATAAATGCCTTATTTTTAAGTATTTGGCAAAAAAAACCCAAAAAACCAAAATAACTTACTTTTCAGCTGCAATCACTTGCTGAGTCTTAGCATTTTTCAAGCATGAGTGTCTAATATAATTTTCTTGCAAAATCACATCCCAATAGGTCAAAAAAGCTTTCCACTCTTTCATATGCTCTTGGTACCCTGAGTTTCTGAAGAATCAAACCATTTTTCCCTGCTAACACCCACTGCCAAGGTTCTGCTGCCCCGCTATGAAGCCAGACCCACTCCCAAACCCAGGGCAGGGTTGCTGTGCTCTAACTGGCCCAGCTGTGCAGGTAAACATGTTAAGAGACAGGACAGAACTCCTGAACCTTCACTGTTTTACCTCAGAGAACCTTCTTTTACTAAAGTTCTGGCAGTCTTTCTGATTATTTAATTGCTCTCCACTCAAACTTTGAGAAACCTGCTCAGCTCAGTGATGTCTTCAGGGCAGCCTGTGCCAGAACAGGCTAAAGCATCCTTTCAGCAGTTTCAGGAGAACTAACTGCAGCTGCACCAGGCTGTGCTGCTGTTCAGTATTTCATTGTTTGCACAGTAGTAGGAGTCAGATTGTGCACACACATGCAGTTAATTATCTCCATGGCAAGTACTGCTTCATGGGCCGAGCCCTTTATCCTCACACATGGTCTGTATTCCTTGTTCCAAACATGGAACTTCACATTCAGCTGCACCAAAGCATTCATTTACACTCGATTCACCTAGAGATCCAAATCTGTGTCACTCTTCTGTCTAAAAACCCCAAATCTGCCAATATAGGACACCACGTTTCTCCCAGGCCAGAAACCACAGTGCTTTAGGATGTGGCCAAGTCATTCTAAGGCTGTGCCAACTGGATCAAGTTCCCAGTTAGAATTGCATTTAGACCTCCACATTTGTCACTTGTTAATCCTTTTAACATTTGCCACAGCAAATTTGTGTCATACCAGTTTAAATTTTCATTTGGTATTAAGTCAAACACCTTACAAAAGTCTAGGGTATGTTGCATCCACAAGCAAGCTCGTCAACTTAGAATGAGATCATAAGAACTTGATAAGTCCTCCCTAAATTGCTGGGAGCTGGTACAAACAGCACTTCCAGGTCCCAGAAGAGCTCTACATCTGTTTACTCTAGGATCACCATCACAGCACTGTGTTCTAAAAGGGCAAATGGAACACACTGGTAACTTTGACCCCAGTTTTGTGTAGCCTGGACTAGTCAGGTCGTAGTCCCAAGGAATTTTTGGACAGTTAAAAGGAATCTCCAGTGCTCACTGTAGAAGTGAATCTGAAGTGTTTGGCCTTGGCGTTGCTGGTTAAACACTCACCCAAATTTCAATGAAACAGCAATCACTAAAATTACCACCAGCAATTCCACGCTCCTGTCTCCCCAAGGTGTATCTGCATGCTTACCCTGCTGAAGTCATTTACCTCCACAAAGAAAACACATTTCTACAGAACAGTTAAAGCTTGTTCCAGGACAAAGCTGATGTGCTTGCACATGGCATTTCTGTGGCTGCTCCAGGCAGGCAGTGAGACACTGCCGTGGGCTGAGGACAATCCTGGCCCCAGTTTCCTTCACCTCCCTCATGAGAGTCACACCTACAAGCACAGGGGGTGGGAGGGGAAGGGAAGCTGTTTTACTACCAGATGCATATATAAAATGTATTTAGTGGTACTTTAGGGCAGTGCTGTTGGGATTCCTGCCCTGCTAAATAAAAGCCTTATTATGAGGAGCTGGTAGAGTGATTGGATTAGGGTGTAAGAATTGTTCAGGCACCATAAATTAAAGAAAAGCATAAGAAACATCCACCAAATTCACTCAATCATGAACAGTTACCTCTTACAAACAGGTTAACCACTGTGTTTCAGGGTTTGTATGCAAATTTTGAGGAAACCATTTGTACAAAAAACCATTCTCTGCACTGCAATTTGAAAGAAAACCCTGTGTGCTCCAAATGTTCAATATTTGCATTCATAGAAAAGCTCTTGTTCAGCAGTCACTGCCTCCTGACCTTACAGGGATCCCATGTACAAAATGTTCCATGCAGAGAACAGAGCTGGGCGTTCAGGGACCCCTGTCAGCATCTGGGGAAGGTCCACTTAATGCTTTTTTCACAACAAAAAATAATAATTAAGGAATAACAATAGAGGTGGCAGCTGTCTGCTCTAGTCTCAGTGCTTCCTAGGTGAAAGAAGTCTGAGAGAGAGGAAGGTGTGTTGAAGGTTCAGTGCAGACCATAACTTTTGGAGCGTGCCTTGTACATATTGCCCACTTACAGTTTCCAGAGAACTATTTTATCATTTCGGAGTCTGTCCAAAAAAATCTGATGGAGGGCTTTGAACTCTGCAAAGGGGAAGGAGTGTGCAGCCAGGATACAGAAATAACATGCACAGTTTAACTTGCAGAAGAAATTCAGGCTCTGAAATCATGAAACAAGAAGATGAAAGCTCCTACCTCGAAGGTCACTGGAGGGATAAAGAAGGAAGAAGGAGTGAATTGAGAAAAAAGCTTCTCTCACAATGTCGTTTAAATATAAACACACTGTTTTGGTTTGTTAAAACCAAAATTTCATGCTTGACTTGAACTGAGCTTCCTTGATTTATGTTGTACCTACCACATGTAGTCACCCTTCACACTGGGACACTCCTGAGGCTTGATACTCCAGGCTGAGCACTGCTTGTGATTAATTCAAACTGTCTTTGTTCTTTCCACCAGCTCCTATTCCAAATGATGGCAAGAAAAAGGTGAGACTAATTTTTGGAGAATTCTTTTGATTTTCAGTATCAGCTGATGTTTAATGAAACCATTAAAATCAATCAGTTTAAGTGCAGGCTACAAACTGTATTCCTGGAGCAAGATTGCTTCAAGTACTTTATTAGACAATACACTTACTGTTAAATTACATGTGTCAGCTCAGGATATTCAGAGAGAAACTCTTAGATCCCTACAACAAGAGAAAATACTCTGAATTTAAAGCAAGTTTCCAGCATTTAAGCAGTAAATTATCCCCACTGACTTTGTAGGCTCCACTGCACTTACAGGAAAGTTATTTCAGATACAGCAGCAGATTTACTTTTTAACAAAAAAAAACCTGCAAATAAGTCATCTCTCTGGAATCATGCAAGCCAGGTGGAAAAGGTGAAGATAATTAGATGCACTATAGAGATTTAAAGAGATTAAGTAAGTTCCCTTTTCCTCTTTTTAGGGGAAAGAAGAGCGGGGACAGGAGCTGTGAAAATACAGACATGATGTACTCCTCTCACTTCTGTTGGTTTAGCACTATGGGTGAGCCCACACTCCCAGGTTTTTTCCAAATGAACTTTATAAAGAAATCTGAATCATTATAAACATCCTTAGTGCTGCTATTGAGAACATGCATATCCACAAGAGGAAAGGCTTTTCCAACTGCAACTCCAATATATTCAAAGCTGCTTTAAGGAACACTAAGTCAACTCAGCATCCACAACCAGAGTGTTACACTTCTGCAATTCATTAGTCCTCGAGGTTCCATTCCGTAATTAAAATACTTTGCAGTTTAAGGCTTTACAATAAAGAATGTGCAGTCCTCAGCAGTGTTTCCACTGCCAGTCTATGGAAAACATATGCATGGAAAATCTGCACAGTGCATGTGTGCAGCCATCTTTGGATAGCTTCAGTGAACATTCAACGCTGTCGGTGAGTTTGAGAAATAGAAAAAACCATCGACCGTTGACTGTACCTTGAGGTTTATCACAAACCCTCTGTTCAATGGAAAGCCTGAACCTTCAGAGATTTCACATGTGGTTGCCATTAGCAGGTCATGATTTACAGATTATATTAAGAGCTACAGAGCTTGAGTTTTTCCAGTTCTGCTTTCTCTAAAAGTGAATTGGTGTATAAGAAATGCTTGTTTTCTCTTAAAAAAAAAAAGAACTAAAGCTTTATACTAGTGCAGAATTTCTGCAGCACAGAGTATAAGAGATCAATGGAAGGTTTTGTACGGGCAGCACAAAAGCAGGAACGTATCCACGCCATATGGGACACTTGGAAACAAATCTGAGCATGGTATATGTTCAAAACAGCAGAATACAGGCCAGATCAGGAGGGAAACCTTTCCATTTGGGCTGGCAACTTGAGCTTTGCTGAAAAAGCTTTGGAATGTCAGTTCATTTGCTCGCAGGAACCTGCAGTCGATCTCAGCAGCTGCTGCTGCCCAGGAAGGCCGGGCAAGGAGCGGCTCCCTCCCGGCCAGGCCCAGCTGCTCCCGCGGCTCAGGCTGGCCAAGCTCAGCCAGGCAGGCAAGGAAACACCTTCCCTGAAAGGCACAGGGAGCCAAGGGCTCGCCCACCTCGGGGGTGCCCACTGGAACCCGCTCCAGCCCAGCTGGGTGACCAGCGCTGCTGGCTCCGGCAGCGGGTGCAGCTGCTTGTTCTGCCCGTACAGGGACTGCAGAACCCATGAAACAAGAAAAGACCCAAAGCACACGCCAGGGAGTTTTGTCTTGGGCTGCTCTAGAGTGACAGCACCGTCACCGTGGCATCTCCAGCGTCTAATGGCTGCAATCAACATTCATTGCTGTCGGTGGGTTTTCATTTCTATCAACTCACTGACCAATGAATGCAAACTGCGGACCAGCCAGCCCAGGACCACCCGTGGGACAGCCCAGGACCACCCACTCTGATGGCCAGGGTGGCCTGTCTGGCAAGAGGAGTGACACTTCTGCCAAAGAAATGCTGTGTCCAAGTTCTGCCTCCCAAACTGTGTAAGGCTGCGCCATTGTCCCACCAAAGGCGTTCAGGACACGTCATCCAGCTCATGAGCAAACCTGAGTGCTAATTAAGAAGTGCACGAGGATTTTTAAAGAAGCAGAACAGTTGAGGAACTAGTTTGGTTTTAATAAAAGTGACACCCAACTGGTAAATCTCTCAGTAAAGCATAAACCTATAGCATTACCAGGTTATAGGAAATTAAATTTCCTCCTGAGTAAACCAAGCTATGGAACAGCACTGTTCCTACAAAGTGACCAGTGAGAGATGAAAAGGGGCTGAACTGTGGGGCTTTGGATTGACAGGGATGAGAATGGCAGGAAGCAAAGCAGGAAACAGTGATTTAAGGTACTGCTGCAGAGAACATTCTTCAGGGCTGTGGTGGGCAGGCCCAGCTTCAATGATACTGGAAAGGCGAGGAGCTGGAGCTGAGTGCCTGGGGCAGTGCAGGGAGGAGCAGACACAGCTCTGCATGACAGACACAACTGACACTGCCCTGGGACACCAGAGCAGCCTCTCGAGCTGCCACCCCAGCATTTCTGTGTGACTGGCATGGCATTCCTGTTCCTGGAGTGCCCCTGTCTCTGGACAGGGCGATGCAGTGAAGGGAGGAGGCTCCCGTGGTGCTCCCCACGCTGCTCAGACCAGGATGGTGGATCTCCCTCCGTTCAGCAGTGCTGTCAGTCAATTCCCTGGGCAGTAAAGGGCCCAAGCACTCCCCTTATGCCTTGTCTGCTCCTCCAGTTGCTCTCAGGATTATCCTGAGGGAGCCTGCTCAGACATGCTGTGCTGCCATCCCACAGGAACCGTGTCCCTCCGTACGGCTCAAGTCAGAACAACTCACCAAGGACTTCTGAACTCCGGTTTGGTGATACTCAAAGTGTATCTTCTTGCTGGGTTAAAAGGCTTAAACTTGTTCAATTTCACACAGGAACAGCTCCACCAAGTTCAACAGCTACACACTAAACAGACTGAACTTTGCAAAAGTGGAATTTTAGGAAAAATCTCCCCTCTCCCTGAGTCTGATAGCAAAGAGCCCTACCCAGTCACCCAGAGCCAGCACTTCCACTGAAGCCCAGGTAAGTGTGGTGGTTTGGTACAGGGAATTTACCACAGCACTGTAACAGTGAACAGCCCAAAAGCATGCCTACCAAATTGTTTTACCATTATGAAAACAAGACAAATGACTCATTTTTGATGCAGTTTGACATTCTGCCTTTGAAATCTCAAGTTTTTCAGCATGCTTGGCAGACTCATTCGGAAGTGAGAGTGCACAATTTGGATTTTTTCCAGAGACATCTTACATGATTTACAAGAAAGCACTTTTTTGTTATTTTAAACAGACATTTCAGCAACTGGTTTTCCTCCTGTATACCTGCATGAAAGTAGAAAATACAGAAGTCCTGACAGTGGTGTTCATCTTTACTGTAAGGACGTGTGAAAATAATTACTCTGAATCAGACATTTCAGACAAAAAGGGAAAATTACAGTAACAGGGCCATTACCCCAGTTTGCCAATGCACGACAAGCCAAAGGCTTGAGCAGACATTCCACACCTCTCAAATGCTCTGGACGCAAAATAAGCTTAAAATTTGGGTTCCTACTTGGCTGTAAAAAATCCTCCAGATTTTTTTTTTTGCTTTAATTTTGGTAAGGAGACCGATAGCAAGGGGAAAAACTGAGGAAAGACAGGTTAGCAGGCACGTTCAGAATGCTTTTAAATCCATGCTTGGGAAGCTTTAGATGTTTGTGTCAGCAACTGTTTGCTGCCTACCAGAGCCCCCACCCTGCAGATCCCTGCCCCGGGGCACATCAGGGGACACCGAGCACCAGCACAGCTGGTGGGACAGCTGGGGCTGGAGGAGGGAGGGACCTGCCCAGCAGGAATTGCCAGGGCTCATCCCAGCGAGGGCTGGGTCATCCTGACTGACCAGAGTGGCCACCAGCACTGACTGGGTGATTGAGAGACAGGAAGACATCAAAAGAACTCGAGGAGCTCGGTTTATTTCGTTTATCAAAAGTTTATATTAATATCTTCATAGGGAACAGACAAGCAATTTTTCAGTTTAGCAAAAGATAACAGACATGAAAGCTGTATCTAGACAAATGCACACTGGCAATAACTTACAGTTATTTAAGGGGGAAAAGGTCAGTCAGCTCATGTTGGACAGCTCTGCCCTTTTTTTGCAGAAACATTCTGCTGGGAGAACACTATGGAAAATTTAGTTACTTTTTAATACCTGTCTATGCACAAGAGTAAATACGAGCTATGTCAGGCCACAAAGGTTCAAGAGAATATTAGCCAATGGATCATCATGAACCATACATGTCTCTAGATGACAAATTATTCTACATATGCATGTGAAATTACCTGTTTCCATATGAAAGTGATAAACTGCATGAAAACCTAGCTGGATACCTACAAAGGCATGTTTTATTAATCAACAGGCAAATAACTGCACACACGTTCACAACTCGGAGCCTGCCATGCCTGTATTCCACAGGGCTGTTCTCATCAAAAAGGAGGGAACCAGATTTTCATTCCCATCCAACTGGAACCACAGTTCTGCAATAAAAGTAAGTGCAGCAGCACAAAGGCATGTGGAAAGGACCATGTCCTGGCTCTGGGAGGCTTTTAGCAGTTGTGAACATCTGAGCATTATTTTTGACACGAGCTGTCAGTTAAAAGTCTGCCACATCTGAAAAATCCACCGAGTTGCCAAACAATGAGATGAAAAGTCGCTCTGAATGAGGGGTTCTCAGCCCTGTTAAGGACACGGTTTCCCAGTCTCACCAGTCTGACAAGGGCCTGTTGCCATCTAGTGGATTCCCATCGACTGCTCCCTCCGCTCAGCAAATGCCACTAGATGGAGCGTTAAGAAGGAATTCTGAATTCCTACTTCTTTAAGGTCTGCAGCAGCTCAGGTTTTCAAAGTCTCAAAAAGTTACAGGCCCGGAATTACCCTGAAATTGAGGAGGATTTCACCAACTGTTCTCAGTTTCATGAGAAATTCCAGGCTATAGATTTTCAAGTGTAACAATGAAACGCTACAGAGGAATGTTCCCATGTCAACATAATTTACATCACCTCAGGGGTTTCTATCACTCAAGCAGGCATCTCCTTCACTGAGATACCTCTGCTGGCAACAGATCTTACACAACCTGCATTCTGCTGGTGTAAACAGTGATGTACACACATCAGCTGTAAAATTTCTCCAAGTCTCTACCATGGAGTATCAATTCAGTTCTCTGGATTAGCTCAGAGTGAGAAATTCTACCTCATCACAAATGGTAAAAAAAGGGGTACTTACTGCCCATGGAGTTCATAGGGAGGACAGGAGAGGAGGAACTCATCTGCTCCACATCTGCAGCTAATGGGAAAGTGAAAAGGAGAAAGATGTGATGTGCATGTTACCAAGAAGGTTTTATTTTGAAAACTTTCATTTACACTGAAATTGAATACACATGTCTTCAATCACCTGAGGAAGCTGCTTTGAGAAGCAGGTAATTTTAACAGCATCAGTTTCCCCCTTTCAAGGTATTTCTATCATACACATTATCTCTAGATCTTCTTTTCTCAGCAGTCATATTAGTAATTTGTAATAGAGATGGTTTGAGAATATCAATTCACAGCAACTTCCAGCACAAAGAAAGTCTAAATTACATCAGGTTTAAACTGTATGCAGAGCATTACTGTGGAATGAAAGGATATGATGATCTCCCATCTGTGTCCAGTGAACCTTCAAAAGATTCCTGATCAGAAGAGGGATCCTCTTCCAAAGGCTGGCAAGCTGCTGGAATTTGATCTGGAGCAGCATCAGAAACAAGTGTCTTAAAGCACAAGACACTCCAAAGCTTTTTTTTCTAACAGCTGAAAGAAGAAACAGAACTTCCTGCCTGTGTCTGCCAATGAAAACCCTCAAAGTCAGAATGTGATCAAAAACAAATGCCAGCTTGCCTTCTGTGTCTTGGAAAGGATCCAGTTTCCAGGACCCAAACCAGGAGAACACCATCTTGCACTAACAGGGTCAGTTTTAACCCAAGATTAGGTAAAGCCAAGATGCATTCTTTGGGCTTGATCTCTCTCAAAAGACCACAGCCCCTGTTGGCACATCACCACCAACACCCAAGCCCAGCAGCTCAGTGTCCATCTCCATGATTTTCATGCATAATTACATATTCTGTAACTCTTGTTTAGCCCTAAGACCCAATAAATGCACACTACAAGTTTACATTCCTAACCACAGAACTCAGCCCCAGAAGCACAACTCCAGCCCACAGCCAGGCTTTGCTGCCAGCCCAAATCCTGCCTTTCACATTCTTGCAATTCCCATTTCTGGGCAGCTCCCTGAGGACCACTGTTTACACTGAAAGTGCAAAGTTCTGCTTTAATTAGCCAAACCACAAACAAAAGTAAACACTTCAGCAGACCATTTTTACAGAACATGAGAGCAGACACTGCACCACATGGACTAAATCCTCCTGCCATACTTTGGTACCACTCCGAGCCTCCTCGGTGTAGCTACTCAAAGCAGCAACAACCACAATTACAGATTTATTCAGCAGTGCCCTGGCTTGTTCCTGTCCTGTTCCCTACTGAATTACCAAGGCATTTACTGCCTAGAACATCTACACATTAATTATCTTGCTTGGCTCTTGCACCAGTGCTCAGAACATGCTGACTGCAGACCTCCCAACAGACTCTGGATTACACTGCACAGGTCTCTGATGTGCTCAGAGAAGAAAGATGATTTTGCATCCTCCTATTTTCCACCTTAATACTATAGTCTCCTTAATTAAGGAACTAGTAGCCATAACTATACATGTTTTGTAAATTAAAAAAAAAAAGATCCTTCATATGTAATACAGCCATTTCAGGTTCCTGGAAAGAGTTTTGTACTTTTGCCCATTGAAAGCTACACATGCTTTCACATACATCCAAAAAATAAGTGGAGGTTGGAGTTACTGTGGAGAGTGGTGCAGCCAGAGTGAGGGACCAGCTCAGCAGATGGTCACTGGGGGTACCTGCTGCTCTGGCACACAGGGGTCACTGCCCAGCACTGGCCAGATGGCACAGGGCAGGCACTTGAGAAGCTGCTGGGACAGCAGCAGCCACTTAGGGCAGTAAGCTACACCTGCCAACATCTGGAATAGTTTATCAAGTATCATTCAAAGAGCAGCTAAATAATGCATGTGCCTTCTGAAGAGAGGTTTCTGAGAGGGAGGTGTTTAGAGAGAGGCAGCGCAAATTCTCCAAGTCCTGAAATTTGTGATTGTTCACTGTAATGCCACATTACAGGCTGCAGACAGCAAAGTGGAACTATTTCCCAGCCACACTTGGAAATTTCAGTCCATGCTTATGTGCTTCAGTGACTGTTTGTAATATGTTCTCCAATGCCCACACCCACCCAGCTGCTCAAGCCTGAGGGCAGAATTCCCCCAGTGTCCTGCCCGGAGCTCACAATCCCACAGCCTTGCAGGAACATGGCACAGCTGTGGCATCCAAGAGCAGCAGTGCATCAACATTTCTGGTCTTGTGCTACGACTGGCAGATGGTATTTATAACAGATTAATCTCAAAATCACACTTTGATTTTTTTTCTAAGTATGTAAAAGCACAACTGCTTATTTCACACCCAGCCTTGAATAGATGGATTTAAAAATTTCTCTCAATATTAAAGAAATTAAAATAGCTGTTTATGAAACATGGCAATGCTGGTTTGCTCTCTTATCTATAACCCCTCACCCTTCCCTCCAGCCCTTTTTACCTACATAATTATATGTAATCCATTAAATTCCTAAAAACAATTCCTCTAAGGGAGAGGAGATATGGACTAACAGCCAGACTAAGATTTTGGGAAGTAGTTTGCTCTAAAAGATGAAAAGGACAGAAGTCTGCTCAGCTATGAAGAGCAGCTGCTGCCAATACAAGTATTTACCTCCTGACCTCTCCTCTGCCCACTCAGTGAACAGTGCCAATTGTTTTCCTGTATTATATACTGTTTACAAGCCCTGAGTGGCATGAAAGGAATTAATAATTCAGCTCATGGAGCTGATGACCCTTATTGGGGTACCTCTATTTGCTGAGCAGGAATCAGAGCAAAAAGCTCCCTTGAAGCTACAGGGTTTCTTTAAGAGTTTTTCCCTTTATAGCCTAATTTGCCACCATAACATAAATCAATTATTTCTCCTGTTTTAAGCAACAATGCTACCTATTCTCAACCTCTCAATTTCTAACTTCCCTTGTATCAAGCCAGGCCTTGTTCTTTGATTTTTACAACGGTCTGGTAAACACAGTGGCAAGGCCAGCATGGAGAGCTCTGCAGGATCAGGAACACTTGGGAACACCAGCAAAAAGAGATTATGCTATTTTGAACTTCTCTTAACCTTTGCCTGCCCTTGTCCCTGTTTTTTTAATTCAAGGGGTACATGGGCAACTCCTAGAAATGAGCTTAGCCTGAACCTGGGACACAGTGCTGGACTCTGGAGTGCTGGCACCCCCTCCCCAGGGTTGTCACCTCAGGTATGCAGCTCAGCAGGTGACACAGGGGTACCCTGGGCACTGCAGGGATTCCCAGGTGGGCAGGGACTCTGAGGCACAGCCCAGGGCTGCCCCTGGGGCTGCAGGCCGGGCACGTCCAGAGGTGACCCTGCCATGTCCCACAGAAAGCACCAAGTGCTTCTGGCAGCCTGGTGGCCACAAGCTGTCCCAAGCCCAGCCAGGCTCAGCTGGGAGGTTCCCCAGGAGCCCGAGCCCTCCCTGCTGAGCTGCCTGCACCATCCCATGGGGTTATCCCGGAGCAGGACCTGATGTTTGTGTCTGTTTAACTCTGAAGTTTCAATCAGCCTTTTCCTTCAGGTTATTGAGGCAGCTGTGCCCTCCAGAGTATCCCCCTGGTGTCATCTGCAGCCTGAGGGGTTTGTCCATCCCACCACCCAGAGGGCTGATGGAATTGCTCAGGAGTACTGGCCCCAACACTGACTCCCAAGGACAATCACAGCACCACAGCCACCAGTTAGTGCTCGAACTGGACTGCCACCCTTTGAACCAAACAGCCCAGTTTCCACCCAAACTGCCTGCAAGGATGACACGGGAGGCTGCACCAGAGGTAGAACCTGACGCTGAGGTTAGTGACAAAATCACCCTCTCCTCGTGCATGGATCCAGCCATTTCATCACAGAAGGAAAGAGGTTGGTCAGGCACGATCTCTCCCCTTGCTAAACCCACAGTAAATGTTCCCAGTTACCTTCCTGTCCTTCACGTGCCTGGAAATGCCTTTTGGGAGGATCTGCTCCATACCCTTCCCACTGAGGGACTGAGACAAGGCTGACCAGCCCACAGCTCCCCAGAGCAGCCACTACTCAGCAGAGCCGAGTTAAAGGTGATTCATTATCCCTTATCAGCTCAATTTTACCATACAGAGACATTCCTCCCCTTTCCCCTACATTGGGTAGAGCTTGTCTCACCTCAGCACTGAGAACACACACTGTTTGCAGAGAGGAGTGGGAAATAAGGTCATCTCGTGATAAATATTTTTACTTATTTTCATTTACACGGAAAACAATTCCAGTTCCTGCTTACCAACAAAACTGAAAGGAAACCTACACAAAGCTGAATCTTCCATGTACCTGCACTGTATTCCTCAATACACCCTCTACAAACATTGTTATTTTAAATGCCTGTTTACATTCCAGTAAAATTCTGCCAGCGTGGTATCTGATTTATTGACGCCATCAAAAGTCACAGGATTCCTGACGTGCCTCCTGAGGCACAAAAATCAAAGCAGAAAGGAGATGCATGTTGCTGTGGTATCAGCATTACCACATCCCCTATGGGCTGGGTGTCCAGAAGCCCTCTGTGTTTTCTGGGACAGAGCACAGTGCACTTCTGGGAAGCTGAGAGGTTCAGCAGCCTCTGCTCCTGAGAAAAGGGGTGGAGGAAATGCCCTCGGGGCCAGCTCTAAGCCAGCTCATTCCTCTGAAGGGGACTCATACACATTTGGCATCTTATTTTAGACGTTTAGGTTATCAAAAGGGTAGTCAAGAAAAAATATGAGGTAGAAAAAAGCCTGTCCTAAAAGAAGGTGCTCCTGTCTCTGTTTCACATCCAGTGCCTCTCAACACCCCAGCTCACAAACACACTTTCTTTGTCCCTGGCCATGAGATTTTTGCCTCTTCTCCACCTGGAGGATGTTTGGGTTTATCAGGGTATTGCCTGCCAGGGTGCCCAGCCTACTCCAATATTGAAAGATCAATTGCATAATCAGTCTGTAAATCTGGGGAAATTCTTTATTGACTTTTTGATCACTGATAAAGTGGCCAACACAAGGCACACCACTTTAGCAAAATCCACCTAGAGTCCACTAGAATTACCTACATTAAAAATACCAGAATTGACTGATGCCATACAAGAGACGCTATTTTTTTAAGAGTTAAGGTCAAGGCAGATTAATACTGATCTCCTGATAAATAACAGCAGGTTATGATACACAGAAAATGGCAGAAATCACGTTGCAAACCAGCCAGAGTTCCCAGAGGAGGTTGTTCAGGCAGGGCAGCAGGTTGGAAGCACTGCAGTAACCAGAGCTGGCAGTGCAGGGACAGGAATGGGGGCAGCTCTCTCACCTTTGGGGGGTCCCCACAGCCCACCTGGAGGTGGCTGCAGTAACTGACCAGTGCCTGAGGCTCCAGGTTTTCCTTCCATTATTGATTGTGTGGCTGATGCAATGGAGCACTCAGAGCCCCAGCAGCCCCGGGTTTGTTGCAGTGAAAGGCTCACATTGAGCATTTGGCCTCCCAGGGATGGGGATTACAAACGGGCAGGAATCAAGGGAAATTTGATTCTCTCTCCCCACCTACCCCTCTGCCTACTGTCTCCCATGTTTGCAAACCGTATTAGCTCCTGCTGCTTGCAATTCCAGGAACACTTCCCTTTCTCTTCGGGGCTCCTTCCAGCCACATCTGCCTATTGCTATAATCTCATTTTGCAGGATGCCACATCTCTTAGTGGCTTTTAATTGTGGTAACACAGCTAAGCATGTTAGAAAGCACATCAGAAACTGACAGACAGAAAAATGCTCTTCAGAACAGGAACATCCTTCCTGATATTTGAGTATTTGTCTCCACTTGTACTAGAAAATTACCTTAAATGCAGAAAAACTTTTAAAGAGAAGGCTGCTAAGCTTTTCAATAAAAAGTTAATTTTTGATTGAATTTAGTACACACTGCTGCTCCGAAGAATAATCTGAATCTTAACTGACTTTTAATCTAACTTAAATAAGACAGCAGTACATGTTTTGCTGATTTCCATGAAAAGACTGCACAATTTTGCCTTTTTTAAAATCTATGTCGTAAGACATGTGATTACAAGTTTTACAATTTTAAAATAATTGTTACAGGCACTGCGACAGGAGGTCTGTTTGTATTCTCAGCACTGGTGCCCCGCAGATGGTCGGGTTCTGCTTGGGCAGTGGTGGGGAAGGCTGGTCCCCCCCAGCCACAGCCACACCTGAAACATACTGCGGAAAAACCATCCCAGCACGACCCACTGTCTGCTGGGCTAAAGGAGATGAGAAAGGCTGTGCACTGCCATTCATTCTGCCATGATTGTGGCATTTCTTACTCAACAACTATTGCAGAGGTTTCCTAGAAAAAAAAGCCATAAACAGGTCTCTTGTTCCAATTTATAGCATCTTAGGAGAGTATTTAGTAGTAGTTCTTATTTGAATTACAAAATATTATTTGTACTCTTACTTGAATTGAAGTAATCCCTATCCTACAATCAAATATCCTACATATGTTGACAACTACAGTTAAATTATTACTGGGCAATCTATATATACTTCTTTTAGCATAACCCAAAGATAAAAAAAGGGGTAAAACACCCAGAGGTGCATTTCTTTTCCAGAACCAGTTTGCAATAGAAGCTGTTTCAAACTTATGTTGTTTGATGAAAAAAGAGCAAAATTTTAAAATTCTGATCCTCCAGGTAAAACCACGCTGCTGCTGGACCTGTCACTTCAGAACATGGAGGTTTGGGGACAGGAAACAAACCCTTCACCAACCAGCTACAGAAAAGAGGTAAATAAAAAAAAATCTAAGGACAAAACAAGTCAGCATTACTGGAAACAAAGTGCTGAGTGCAGGCAGGAGCTGGCGATGCAGCACAGCCCGTGGTGTGCACAGAGTGCCTTTTACAAAAGCTGAGTGCACGAGGGTGTAAGTTACCACTTGTGAGTAAGGAGCAGCACAGCCCCTTCCTTCTGTGCACATGAAGGAACATTTCTGGCAGGGCCGGCGAGCCCCGTTTCCCACATTGTGTGATTGATTACACTCCCCTCCTTAGAAGAGTTGATTGGTTTCCTGGTGCCAGGAAAATGATTGATGAATATTTCAGGCCATGGGCCTCTCTTCCTGCTGGGTGTCCTTTTCACATGTCTCCAATGGGCCTGGGGATTTTTTTCAAGACTAGGAAGTGTCATTTTTATGGATATCATCCTGAGATAGGGACAGTTCACTGAGCCTTATGTAAATCCAAATGAAATACTAAAGGGTCAGCTCAAGTGTTTAAGGTGATGGACCCATTGGCAGAACCAGGTAAGCAGGAAAACACAACTGGGCAAATAAATGCTTCACAAAGCAGCAGCAAAGCAGGAGCAGGCACACCCTGAGCTCGGTACAGCAGCAAACTGGAACCAACACTGGCACCTTTCCTCAGCCCCCTTCAGTTTCATACAAGCCCACGAGTACAGTAAATTTACAGGTAGGAATAACCTGTGGGCTTGTGACCCACAGAAAGGGCATTTCCTTAGCACTGTTGATAAAACAGGCAGAGGATAGAGAGCCTCCTGGCAAAAGCACTCACAAAACATCTGAAACAACATACTTAGGAATAATTCCTTGTAAGTATTGCCAAACAACATAAAGCTACAGCTGTGAGACTGAATGAAGAGATTTTTGGAGGACAAGCTGTTGTTTGGCAGAACTTTCGGGAGACTCAGAGTCCTTTTACAGATTTTTACTACAACCACGACAGCCATCATTTAATCACTTGGCTTCAGGACCTGAGGGCTCGGCAGCAAATCCTGCAGGTGAGCCCTGGGCAGCAGCTGATCAGAACAAACCCTGACAGGGACAGGAGCCCCGAGCTCACTCACAGCTGGGGGAGCAGCACAGGGGGCCCACCACAGAGAACACCTTCAGATGCTGCAGCAGCTCTGCAACCTGCATTTCCTGCAGCAAGAGCTGGGGCGGCTTTATCCAACAAGAGAATTTTAGGATTTAGTCTGAGGGATGTCACATAGAGTTCCCATAAAAACTACTGAAGGTTTCCCCTCAGGTTTCAGCTGGGAGGTATTTCCAGACAAGGACATCCCAGCAGTTTGCAGTCAGCCTGCAAACTGTGATAGATTACAGCTGTGATAGATTGTTACTGCGTTGTTAATTTTTTTTTTTTTTACATAGGGAAAAAAAGGCTTAAAAAAATTAATCTTTCACAGTGACCAGACATTTCTCTAAGTTTGAATTTCACCACCTCTGCAAGCCTACAGCTGGGATGATTAGGCAATGGAAGTTAGACCTGTAACTTGTGCTCCCTGAAGGACACGGGGTCCACCCTGGGTAAATGAAACCTCCTTATCCAAGTGCTGGGGGAGAGCTCAGATGCTCCAGGCACATACTGCTTTCAAGATAAGTTATTGGCAATCATTTACCAATAAAGAACGTCACTGAAGCCAGCCTCTCCGTGGAGCATTTCCTCTTTCTAACAAAACCTGTACAGAATCATTTTTATCAACACATAAAATCTGGAAGTCTTCTAATTATGTAATTAGAACTGTAATAATTAAGACCAAAGCTAAAGCTCGAAGGGTCCCCTTGTCCCCCAACTTCCCTTTCTCAATTAACTCTGCACAGTGATAACCACTTTGGCTTAAAGGCTAAAAAAAGGACAGGATCAAAAGGCTGGTTTAATACAGCTGGAGGGAAAGAATGCATTTCAGCTCCCCAGCAGCCATCTGATGAAACCCTGGGCCAATTCCCTATGTAAATGACTTAATTAGAATTACCAGATTACACTGCTGAAGGCTTTATTTAAATAGGCAGTTTATCAACAGGATAAACTGTGCTCCCATTCTCACAGAATGCTGGTGTAAATGCATCTGCTCAAAGCTCTACCACGGAGGAGTTGAACAGTAATTCAATAAACTATTGGCATATTTTCCCCACCAAAAAAAGAAATACCACAAAGGACTTGCCAGAGGCAGGACAGAAAGATAGCTATTGCTTCCCAGCAATCAAGAATTAGGCTCCCAAATGGGAAAGTTCCCTCATTTTCTATAATACAGTATCTTTATACTGTTTTATAGCAAAGCAGGGAAAAAATCCTGTTGTTGCAGTGTCACATCACACACTGCATCTGCTCAGCATACAGCACTAGTCCTCAGCACAAAAAGGCATGCATAAACCCATTTTCCTGATTAATGATCTACAGAAGCCATCAATACCAAATTCCAACTTTATACCAAGAGGTATTTTTCCATCTTTACCATCAAATCAAACAAAGGAGTTGAGTTGTTGGAAAATTACAACTCTTTCATTTCCCATCATAGAACTGAGTTCAGAATCCTGTAGATTATTTTATATTATTATTTACAAAAGCAAGAGACATCCACATTCACCAAGCCAACACTGAGCTGAAATAACACCATAGCTTCTTGTTTATTCAGAGACATTTGACTTCAGCAGCGTTGCCATTCTACAACTCCCATTTGTTTTTCTTCCTAAATCTTCAAAGAAATGTTTATAGCAAGTAAACTAAGACCCAACTATATCAATGAAATAGTCTTTGTTAAGCAAAGGCTTATCTCATCAGATGCAAAGCAACCAAGCATAAAGAACCACTAAAAATGTCAGTGTGTGCCAGTAAAGTTTGGGAATGCTGTGGAAAAGGGAAGGGATGCAGGCAAAGGGACTTTTCTTTGAAAACCTTACATTCTTTGTGCTCTGACAACTTTCCTCTTTTCTCTGGTATGAAGTTTATCCAGATCAGCAATCTGCCCATCTGAAACTCTGACAGTTTTACGGGAACACAACATTCAAGTAGTTTCCTGATAAATCTGTCTTCCAAGACCACAGCACACAACAAAGTACCCGAAGTTTCCTTAATTCTAGATAATCTGTTGTGTCCCTAATTTAGGTAAAACATAAAATAATTAAAATTACGTAAAAGCCATCATGTCTCACTCACAGAAGAAAAAGATGCCAACTGAAGCTAAAGCAAAAACTGGTCTCAAATGGGACCCTGTTGAGAAATAACTGCTTCTACTGCAGGAAAAAGGAATGCCTTGATGAAATAGCTTTTTAAAAAAAGCCTGGTTTTATGCATCGCCACTGATTTGCACAATGACAAAATATGTTTCTTACATGGAAGAGGAAGTGCTCAAATTGGCAAGGGAAAGCCATCATCTTATATTCTAAGAACGTCAAGTGTCCCCTCAAATAATGAGGCTGCAATTGCCCGTAACAGCTGAAATAAAACTCTGCCCCTGCATTTCAAAGTTATCCTGAGGCTTCTCTCACTGAGGACGCCAATAAACTTGCAGCAGTTTACTCTGGGTTAACACAGAAGCCACGTGCAGAGCTTAAGTTCATTAATGATTTTAACATTAACATTTTAACACCAAGAATACAATCTGACTTTTTTACCTCTGCCTCACACAATTTTCACTGGTTTTGTTAAGAGTTAAGATGCTGTTCCTCAAGGTATCAATAGTACCGTGAGCCTTTATTAAGAAAATGAAATATTCAGTCTCCATTTGCCATTATCATTTGCAGGTATTTTACAAAACCATGAATTAACAACCCAATCTTTCCTGCTCCTCCCCCAGGGGCTTCAGAAAGACTGAAGGTCAAGCAATGTCTCAACACCACACCAGTATTTCACATTTTTGAAGGCAAAGTAGTAAAAGGCTGTTACATCACCCATTCAAAAGACTAAGCAGAGCCACAGGTACGTCTGTCACAAGAAACTCTTAAAGCTAATCTGATTAATCAAAAGAGATTTCCCCCAAAATCCCACATCTGTGGGGAAAAAAAGCAAACGCAGACAAAGCATTAATGCTGCTGTACTCTAAGGGACACCAAAGCAACAGACACTTCACAAATTAAATCAGAAAGTTCAAAAAGTATTAAGGCTATATTAAAATATTAAGAGTGTTATTAGACTGTTATTAAAGTATTAAGAGCATTAAGTGTCTTTCATCCAACTGGACATCTAATTAAGCGAGAAGGAATAAAGTGCTTCCAGGGACAACTCCACATTGCACATCAGGGCGGTCACAGAAATGCCCATTTCTGCAGTTCCCACACTGCCTATCTTTCGGTACCGCCTGTATCTCGAAAACCGAGGATGCTGCCTGATAAAAAGCCTCTTTTGTCTGAGCAAACCCTTTGTAGAGAGCCCGAGTACCTTAAGATGGTAAAATGCAATTGTAAACCATAAAAATTGGCAGGGACATTCAAGTGCAGATGCGGCATCTGCATACGGGAAGTGTAAAAGGGTCCCAAATGGTGCCCATAAACGCGGGCAGGGTCCGGCTCGGGGGCCGAGCCCAGCCACCCGCGGGGCACGGCCGGGACCCCAGGGCGGCCCCGGGACCCCCGCCC
>VZTB01004456.1:773921-788521 GCA_013397245.1 Thryothorus ludovicianus
GGAAGGGCTGGGGTCCCGGGAAGGGCGGGGGTTCGGGTGCCGGTGCTCCCGTCGCGGCGGGGGCTCGGCGCAGGGAATGACCCGAGCGGTGGGCGCGTTCGAGCGGCTGGAAGGTGCCCAAGCCCCGGCGCTGCGGTGATCGGCGCTGCAAAGAGCGACTCGGTGCCAGAGAGAACAGCCCAGACAAGCCTTCCTTCCCCCGCGGGGATGAGGAGCAGGAGCGGGACCGGGCAGCGGGGGGAGCCAGCCTCCCCCGTGCGTACAGGAGCCCTCGGTTCCAGCTGGAAGACGTCTCCCACGGGTTCAGTGGCCGGAGCGGGGCCGGAGCAGGGACACCAGGACCCAGCCCAGAGGAATGGTGGTGGGAGCAGCTACTGCTAGGATCACCAAATGTTAAAAAGACAGGATTTTCCAAGACATTTGGTGGAAAACGACGCTAACACAGCTGTTGTCGGCAGCACTTAGCTTGGAACAGATATCCAAAGCCTGGAATGCCCCGCTGCTTGGGTTCCCGGCGGGGTGCCAGGGGTGATGCTGGCAGGACTCAGCGATCCACGCGGTGCCGTCGCCTCCTCCATCCCTCCCTCCCCGCAGGTGCTGCCTGCTGTGCTCAGAGGTGTTTTCTCGGCTCCTGCCGTTGGATGAGATCCCATCGGTGGGCATGCGTGTGCCACACAAGCGCTTGGCATGGCTCTGTCCCCGTGACCAACACGGGACGCCCCAGCAGCGCCAGCGCCCGGGGCCTGGCTGCCATCAGCCACGGCCCAGCCCTGCCAGCACCGTTCTGCCCCAGCTGCAGGACGTGTTTGTCGCCTTGTGCCAAGCCTGGGAGGAGGAGGAAGAGGAGGGTGACATGGTTTCCCTGCCGTGACGGGGACATGCCTCCCAGCAGCTGTGCCAGAGGCGTGCGGTGCGGCAGCTTATCAACACGGCGTGTTTTCCTCCGAGACGAGCCCTCTGGCAGCAGCCAAAGGACAGCTAAAAAGCTGGCCAAGGGTCATTGTCAAAGGTCCCGCTTTCTCCAAATAATGTCACAAACTCTATGCTCACATGGATGCTCTTGCAAGAGGTCCCGGAAACCGGGAAAATTACCCAGCTCATAAAACTTGCAGTGAGGAAAGCCTCGGCAAAGTGCAGGGACACTCTCCCACAGCAGCCATGGGTGTGCAGCCCCCGGGGAGCTGGGGCCACCTGCCAGCACCCTGGGCTGGGGTCTGCAGCGACAGGGGGATCCAGGAACGGAATCACCAGAACCCCTGCAGGGCTGCATCAGCCCCCAAGCAGGTTTCTTGGGGAAATCACAGATTACCACCCGGAGAAGGCAGAGCAGCGTGGGCTGCCCGCTGCACCCACGTCCCCAGCTGCCCGTGCGCTGTTGGGGAGAGGGTCTGGTGCCCTGGTGTGGCTGTGCCCTGCGGAGTTGGGTACAGCCGGGCACGGGCTGACAGAGGGCACCCAGCCGAGGCACCGCGGTGGGCGGCCCTCGCAGTGTCCCCACGTGGGAGCCTGTTCTTTAATACTTCCTTGCTTACGGGCTCTTCTGTATAAATAGAACATGCAGTTCCTGTTTAGGGAAGCTGGCAAACGGCAGAGCGAGGTTTAGTGTTACGGCCCCACTGAAGATGGGGCAGAGGGGCAGCCCCCAGTCTGGCCAGGCGGGACGGACGTGGCCGGAGCCGGGCGGGTCTCTGGGCAGGGGCTGGCCCTTCATGCCGTGGGAGAGGTTCTGTGCGGACGCCTCCGCAGCGTGCGGAGTCGCAGCTGTTGCGGCTGCTCCGGTGGGTTTGCTGCTCTGCCCCACCTCAGCCCATGGGGCATGCGGGGCCCGGCCGTGCCTCCCACCGCAGCGTGCCGGGGCCGAGGGAGGGGATGCACAGCCCACGGTCACCTGCTCCCTCGGGAACGAGCTTGCAGCACAGGCAGCTGCAGCCCTGCCCTGCAGAAGGTGCTGGGAGCAGTGGGGTCACAGCTCGGGGGGGATCGGGCTGTGCCGCGGCAGTGCCACCTTCACCGGCGGCCGGTGCTCTGGCGCTGGCAGGAACGGAGGACCCCGGCTTGGAGCTCGATGGGGCTCCCGTGGGGCACACCAGGATGTCGCAAGGGATCCCCACAGGGATGAGTGTGCACCAGGACCCCAGGATGGACACTGCCCGTGGGGAGAGGGGCCGGGCTGGGAACCGTCCTGCCTGTTTGCACAAGTGCTGGCGGGGCCATGGGGGAGGTCGGGGCCCCGGGGACGTGCGAGCCTGGCGAGGTGGTGTTTGGGGAGGGGGTCCCTGCCCCGCTCCCTGCTGAGAGCTTGATTAGATTCTGCTCAATTTACAGCCCTTTGGCTTCCTGGTGTTTTCCTTCAGCCAGCAGGACCTGGTTTCCCTTTGAACGAAAGAGGGTTTTTTGAAATGCAAAATGTGTGAAGTTTTGCAGCCCTTCAGAAAGGGGAGGAAGCCCCTGTGGGCTGTGGGGAGCTGGGGGTCCGTACCCAGCTCAGGGGAGCCACTGCCCTGGTGCCACCAGCGCACCCGCCCTACTGGTGCAGGAAGGAGGATCCCTTCCCATCCCCTGTGGCCACCCATGGCAGGACACGGACCTGTGGGGCTCTGCCCTTTCCCACGCCGCTCTGTGCTCCGCTGTGGTCCGGAGAGGACCGGGAGCCAGAGCTCAACTTGTTTCCCAGCTCTGCCACCGTTCTGTTTCCCAGGATGAGTCAGAGTCCCTGTGGGCAGAGCCCTCTCCCTCCGGGGTCACTGCGCTGCCTCTCCCTGCTCTCCCACCCTCCGGGCGCTGGGAGCAGGCGCATCCCCGCGCTGGGACACCCTGAGAAGCCTGGCCATGCTCCTGCCAGCCCAGGGATCCCCCGCGGGTGCATAGCTGGTGGCAGAGGCTGGGAGGGACTCGGCTCTCCTGTCCCTGAGCACAACGGGAGAAATGAGCTAAACCAGCCGAAAAGCACCCTGGGCTCTGTAGCGTGAATCAGGGCCATGTGTGGAAACAAGGGCGTCCTTGAGTGTGTGCCTCGGGCCATCGCGGCAGACTGAGGGGCCGAGCTCACCCCGAGGTGGCTGCATGTCACCACAGACAACGAACCCTGTGTGGGCTTGGAGCCATGCCGTGGGGGCACAGAGGCGCTGCTGGCTCCTCTTGCCACCATCCCTGCTCACTGAGGTCTTGCTGGAGGCTGGGAAACAGCCACGAAAATGAGACTGAAGTACCTGGGCCACAAAACACTGCAGGGATGAGCAGCTCCCTGGGCTTTGTCACCGTCAGCCTGTGTGCAGAGCAATGGGACAGGATGCTCTGGAATTGCCTCACATCTTTGGGGCACCCATAAGCCCCAGGAGCAGTGGGAGATCTCCGGGCAAGCAGCAGAGAGGGAGTTGGCTGTGATGGTCTGCTGGGGTTGGTGAGGCCCTGTGGGACACCCGGGTGGGACACCAGGGTCATCACGTGTCCCGCAGGCTCTGGGTGACGTGGACCAGGTCCGGATGACCTCGGAGGGCTCCGACTGCCGCTGCAAGTGCATCCTGCGGCCGCTGAGCAAGGACGCCTGCAGCCGCGTCAGGAACGGCAGCGCGCGCGTGGAGGATTTCTACACCGTGGAGACGGTGAGCTCGGGGGCCGACTGCAAGTGCTCCTGCACTGCACCCCCCTCCTCACTCAACCCCTGTGAGAATGAGTGGAAGATGGAGAAGCTGAAGAAACAGGCCCCTGAGCTCTTCAAGGTATCTGTGATGAAGTGGGACAGGGGCCAGACCCCTCCCCACGCTGCACAGCCCTGCCCCGTGCCCTGAGCCCCAGCCCTTACCCCAGGCCCTGTCCCTGCGTCCCCTCTGCAGCTGCAGTCCATGGTGGACCTGCTCGAGGGGACGCTGTACAGCATGGACCTGATGAAGGTGCACTCCTACATCAGCAAGGTGGTGGCACAGATGAACACGCTGGAGGAGGTGAGCGAGCTCCAGCAGCGCCCTCCCCACAGTGCTCCCCCTTGGACAGCTCAGGACAATCCATGAGCTCCCTGAATGGGGCTCCAGCTTCTCCTCTCCTCTCCTGCAGACCATCAAGACCAACCTGAGCAGGGAGAATGACTTCATGAAGGAGAGTGTCCAGCACCTCACTGACCAGATGAAACGCTACGAGAACTACTCTGACATCATGATCAGCATCAAGAAGGAGATCTCCAACCTGGGCTACCAGCTGCTGCAGAAGGATGCGGCTGCCATCCCTGAGAGCAAGGCACAGGTACCCCAAGGCACAGATACCCCCAGGGCCCAGCCCCATGCAGGCACAGGGGGTGCTGCCAGGCAGGGCCAAGCTCCCCTGAGCTTGGGTGCATTGGGGTAACCCCTGGGCTGGTGCCTGTGCCCACTGCCTGGCACAGTGGTGGCAGGGAGGAGGAGGGCATGGGAGGGAAGGGGGTCCAACCAGGCTGTGCCCCCCAGGACACAACAGGTGGCCGAGAGAAGGAGGCAGGACGGTACCCCAGCACCCGCAAGTCTCTGGGGGACAGGGCAGGCCCCCGAGCGCCCAAGGAGAAACCAACGAAGCCTGAAAAGCCCAAAAAGGAGAGCACCAAGGCCAGGGCAGGGTCACAGCCCACGGCCAAGCCCAAGCCCCTGGCACACCAGCAGACTGTGGTCCGAGGCATCACGTACTACAAGGTCGGGCAGGCGGCAGCGGCGGAGAGTCCGGCCGGCCGTGGTGAGTCTGGGCAGGGATGGGGGCCTGGGAGGGCCGGGGCCTGTCCCTACAAATGCACTGACCCCCAGCTTGTTCGCCCACAGAGGGGCCTGTGAGAGGGGCAGCTGTGCCAGAGCAGCAGGAGGAGAGGGGCACCCCCTCAGCCGAGGGCACCCCAGGCCAAGCTGCTGCACAGACAGAGACCACCGTGCCCAGCACCACGGCTGTGCCCAGCACTGCCCCAGCCCCCCGCAGCACCGCCCGCAGCCCCCCCAGCCCTGGCCTCGGGCAGGGGCCTGACAGCACCGGGGACCCCGAGACCCCAAACAGAGGTGAGTGAGCAGGGGCAGCTGGGGGAGGGCACCCAGCCCTGTGCTCCCAGTGCCCCTGGCTGAGCTAAACCAGCAGTCATCTGCCATGGGGGAGGAGGAGGAGTCAGCTGCCTGGGACAGGGATGAGCCTTCCTCTTCCTCCCCCTCGGTACCCAGTAAAGGAGGTGGAGTGTGAAGGCACCATCGAGTCCGTGGAGCCCCCCACGGAGCACCACAGCTACGGGCGCAATGAGGGGGCCTGGATGAAGGACCCGGCAGCCAGGGATGGCCGCATCTACGTCACCAACTACTACTATGGGAACAGCCTGGTGGAGTTCAGGAGCCTCGACAGCTTCAAGCAGGGTGAGGGGCAAGCGGCCAAGTGGGCACAGGGGCCCTGGCAGCTTCTAGGTGGGTGTGCAGTGCTCTGTGACACCAGCTGTGCTGGGCCCTGGGGCACTGGGCAGCTGGGGACCATCCGTAGGGCAGCAAGGGGGACACAGGTCCCCTGCTGCTGCCAGCGTGCTCTGGCCGTTGTGCATGGGACCCCAGTGCTGTGGAGGGTCCCAACAGCTCTCCCACTCACTCACAGGCCGCTGGAGCAACCTCTATAAGCTGCCCTACAATTGGATTGGCACCGGGCACGTGGTGTACAGAGGGGCCTTCTACTACAACCGTGCCTTCACCAAGAACATCATCAAGTATGACCTGAAGGAGCGGTACGTGGCAGGCTGGGCACAGCTCCACGACGTGGTGTACGAGGACACGACGCCCTGGAAGTGGAGGGGCCACTCGGACATCGACTTTGCTGTGGACGAGAGCGGGCTTTGGGTCATCTACCCCTCGGTGGACTATGACTACTCACAGCAGGAGGTGATTGTCCTCAGCCGACTCGATCCCGTGGACCTCTCGGTGCGCAAGGAAACCACCTGGAAGACAGGGCTGAAGCGCAACACGTACGGGAACTGCTTCATCATCTGTGGCATCCTCTATGCTGTGGACACCTACAGCCAGAAGGAAGGGCAGATCTCCTATGCCTTTGACACACACACCAACACGGAGGCAGAGCTCCGACTGCCCTTCCTCAACCACTACTCCTTCACCACGCAGGTCGACTACAACCCCAAGGAGAAGGTGCTCTATGCCTGGGACAACGGCCATCAGATGACGTACGGGCTCCGCTTCGTGGTCTGAGTGCCCAGGCGGGTCCCACTGCACTCCAGCACCCACCCTGTGCTGTGCCTGCCTAGGGCACCCTGACGCAGCCTGGCCCTGGCACCCCAACTCCAGCCAGGGCTGTGGCAAGAGCCCGGCTTCACCCCAAAACCTTCCCCATCTGCTATGGCCATCACCTGCACCGTGCCCACTGTACTGCAGGGCAGGGACAGCACCTAAGAGCAGCCCCCCCGTGACAACGTGGCCCCTGGGGCCGTGGCAGCTCGGCCAGCATCGCCCTCCCAGGGACACGGAGAGGAGCCCAGCCCTGCATCCCTCTGCCACTGCTGGCACCGCCCGCCCTGCACCAGCGCACTGAGCGCCCCCGGCGCTGCCCCAGCCCTGCCACTGTCCCCACATGCCCACCGGGACCGTGCGTGCCATCACTGCCAGCTGCCGGCGGTGCCGCTGCCGGCACGGCCCCTGCCCTGGCCTGCGCCGAGCCCCGTGGGCGGGCGGGCCCCCTCACTGCCAGGCGCCAGGGACAGGTGCCAGTCGCTATTTTAGGAAATGTGGTTAAGATGCCTTTGCTTTTGCTGATCATGAGTTTTTTATTTAATTGCATTTGCTGGAGCCGTGCAAGTCCCCTTCGGCAGCAGGCGTGGAGGAGCCTGCCTGGGGTGTCCTGCCCGCACACCCACCTGCACACCCACCTGCACACCTGCCCTCACACCTGCCTGCACCCAGCACTGGACAGGGCAGCCCTCAGGCCTCTCACTCTCTGTTTGAGGCAGAGCAAGGGGCTGCAAGCGCTTGGCTTGGTTTTGGTAATTTTAGACATGAACAGTATTAAAATATAACAGATGAGTGAGCGGGCTGTGTGAGTTGTCATTTGTCCTGAGGCTGGGCAGGGAGGAGTGGGCAGGGTGGGTGCTCACCATCCCATTCCTCACTGTCCCTGTCCCTGTCCCTGTCCCATCCCTGTTCACTGACCCGAGTTCCCCGGCCAGGAGTGCCCAGGGGTTGCTATCACAGCTGTTGCACACCTTGCAGCACATCTGCCCGCACCCGGCCCGGGGCGGGCACCCCGCGTTCCCCCAGCAGCACCAGCACGGTGCCCCGGCAGCGCAGAGGCAGGAGGGTCCCGGCGCAGCCCCGGGGCAGCAGCCCCTGCCGGGTCCTGGGGAAAAGCTTCGGCATTGTCCAGCCCGGGAGCCGCCGGGAGCCGAGCGGTGCCGGAGCAGCCGGCGCGGAGCTTGGCAAGCGCGGAGCTGCCGGGGTCTGGTGAGAGCAGCGCTCCGGTTCCTGTCCGTGTGTGAGCGGGCAGCGCCCTTCGGCCCCGCCGGGCCCCGCACACACCGGCTGCGGGCCACGGGCACCGAGTGCAGCGGAGCTGGCACCGCCCGTGCCCCTGGATGCGGAAAGGTTTCCCACTGAGAGGATCTGAAGCTGGTGCCAGGCGCGGGACAGCCTGGCACTCCCCTCTCCGGCCCCACGCTGCTCCCAGGTCCTCCTCTGGCTCATGGCAGCACCTGCCCCTGCCCCTGCCCNTCCCCGAGCCGGCCATGCACTGCACCCCTGGCTTGGCCGTGGGTTCCTCGCCACCAGAAAGGAGCCGGCCGACTTTTCCCCCTGACTGGGTCCCTGCCAGGCTTTTATCTAGCGATCCCCAGCAAATCCCTGTACAAACAATACAGATTTCTGACATTTTTTTGTGGTAAAGTAAACTCCCAGCACATCTCTAATTCCAGGGCTTTGTTGTTTTTCCGCAGGGGCTGCTGTGGCTCCGCGCTGTGCTGGGCTGTGGACACCCCTCTGCTCCCTCGGTCAGAAAACACAGGAGGGGAGGAATGAAACCCACATGGTCAGAGCACTACGTTGTGTTGGATCCTTTGGGCTGTGCTGGGGAGTTTCAGCCCCAGCAGCTCTTTGTGAGCTGATCCTTGTTCTGGCACGGGTCCCCGATGGCTGGTCCTGGTCTCTGCTCCCACATTCTGTCCCTGCTCCCAGTTCCAGCTGCAGGACAAGCCAGGCTGGGGAGGACAGAGGTCCCCGAGCAGGACACAGTGGGCACACGTGGGTGGGGGCAGGATGGGCTCCCGCGGCGACAGGCGCTGCTGACTTCCAGACATTCCTCCTGTGCGTGGCCGGCACCACCTCGGCTCATAACGTGATTAAAAGATTAAAATCTCTCAGTTCAGCAGCAAGCAGCAAATGAAGCTTGAGACAGGGATGCTGGGGGGCTGTGGTGCTGGAAGCCCCCGTGACAGCGATGTGGCGCCTGGGGAAGGGCAGCTGAGGCCATCTGGGCAGGTGGCTCTGGTGCCACAGCTCTTGCTCCCAAAATCTCCTGTCCTAGGTGCAGCCAGGCAGTGAGCCCTGATCCCCCCCGCCTCCTTCTCAGTTACTGGCCGGGCTGGTTTGTTTGTGGTGGTTTTGCCTCCTTCCTGGCCCTGCTGCCCAGGCTGGCGTCCTGCTCTCTGCATGGTGCTGGCCCTGTGCTGACCTGTCTCAGGGCTGAGGTGAGCTGGGGGTGGCCAGGCTGTACAGTGAGCAGGTGACATCCTGGCCACAGCCTGCCCATGGTAGCAGTCTGTTGGCACCCACTGAGGGTGCATCAAAACTTCAGTCCTTGTTCCACCCCAGGAGCTGCCTCTGCCTGGTTCCTCTGCAGCTCAGCTGTCTGGGCACAGCCAGGCTCCAGGACGAGGGGCTTGGCAGAGGGCTCTGCTTGGGACATGGTGCCCAGCCATGCCAGTAACCCCCATGCCATCCCTGGGGAACAGAAGGCTCAGTGCCAGTGCCACAGCCCTCATGCTGTGCCCCCACTGGGACGTGTTTGGTGGGAGAACGTTGGTGCCACCAGGGCCTCTGGTCAGTCTCCAGGCGCTGCAGGGAGGTGCAGGGACGTGGTGTGATGCGGGGACACAGGTGCCAAGGCTGACGACCCCGAGCAGCTGTGGGGAAGGGCTGGGCAGCGGGTGGTGGTGGCCGGAGGGAAGGGAGGGGAGCCACGGGCCTTGGCGGTGCCGCTGCTGACTCACTCAGCACTGGAAACAGAAACCTTTCCCAGGCTTACAAACCAGCTCCACAGCACCCCGGCCTCGCCACGGCAGCCCCTCGGGTTGGTGGGGTGCACCTGCAAACACCCCTCCCCTGGCAGCACCCACGGCATGGCAGGAGCAGGGGGATCTCATGACTGGGCTCTGCTCAGCCCAACACAGGAGCTTCCTCCATCTCCCTAGGGATGCACAGGCAGCCTGGCTGGGAGCCAGGAGCCCGAGCATGCAGCAGCCCCCAGCCCTGGGAGCCCAGGGCCACCTTCGCCCGGGAGCCCCCAGGCCCTGCGGCGCAGCGCCTGCATCCAGACACTGCTGGTATTCATGGAGCAGCGTGGGGCAGTGTGGGGGCAAGTCCTCCCCAGACTGGCCAACAAAACGGGCATTGAGGGCCGGGCGCGGGCGGCTGCCCGGGGCAGTCCTAGGCCCTCTGAGAGGCCAGCGGGACACGGCGTTTTCCTGCCAGGCCTCACAGCGTGGGGCTTGTGGTCACCAGATGCACCAGACACGCTGCTCGCACGCAGCCACGCAGGGCCAGCTCCTCCAGCATGCCTGTTCCGGGCACGGCACAGCCAAGGGCACTGGGACATGCCCAGGTGCTCGCTCCCAAGCTCCCTGCCCCACAAAGCACTTGGCATGTCCCTCCCTGTCCCACTGCCCTACACTGTGTGCAGAAACCAGGGTCAGCCCTGTGGTTTCACTCAGGGCAGCAGCCAAGGATTGTCCTGAAGGAGGAAGGTGACAGCAGCAGTGCCAGGAGCGTTAGGAGACCTGGGGATTGTGTCCATGGCAGCAAACGCCAGCCAAGGGCAGTGGGTCCTAGGCTTTCCCTGGCAATATTTGGTTTACTCTTGGACTCAAGGGTCTTTTCCATCCTAAAAGGCTCTGTGATTACACAGGTCATGTCTGCCTCTGCAGCTCCTCCTCCCCCAGCCCCCAGGATCTCCCCCAGAGGCAGAATTGGGTCCAGGAGTGGGTGCTGCCAGCTCCCACAGAGACACCATCCGCTCCGGGCCAGTCCCGCTGTGCTGGGCAGAAACATCTGGTCCTGTTGGATGTGTTCCAGGGCACAAGGCCAGGGCTCCCTCCATGGCAGCACCAGCCCTGGGCCGTGCCCTGCAGCCAGCAAGCAGCTGCTCCTCCGTCCCCATCCCTGCCCAGGAAATTATTTATTTGTTGAAGAACATCTTTTCCCAGGAAACCTCTTCAGTGCTGAGGGACATCTTCAGTTACAAGGAGTAAATAAACAGTTTGAGCCCCCGAGGTTCTGCTGCTCTGCAAACACCGGTGCTAAACCCAGGGCAGCTGCACGGGGTCAGTGCTGCAGCACGGCGGGGTCCCTGCCACCGACCCCAGAGCCAGGCAGCGCCGTGCCAGAGGGGACAGGGCCACACAGCCTGCAGGGGCACAGGGGACACGCTGCGGGGTCCCCACAGAGGCAGCACAACACTGGGATGCTCTGGGGAGTGCGTGGCCCTTAACTGGGGGCTCCTGCCCCTAGCCTCCCTCCCTCTGGGCACCAGCCAGGTGTCCACTCAGCCCTGACAGCAGTGGCTTCTGCCAGGGGGCTGGGGCAGCATGGGCACCCTCTGGGGCTGGCTCATAAAGGGGAAACCAGCACAGAGCACTGGAGACCCCGGCCAGGACAGGCTCTGCCTTGCTCTCATCACAGGAACAAGAGTGACCTCCACCTGTGCCCTGAAGGAAGCTCATCACCTCACCTCTGTGTCCTCTCAATCAGTCTGCTGTTCCTGGCCACTTAAAGGGCTGTTTGTCTGCAGGATGTCTCCTATAACAGGACAGGGCAGCTCTGATGGAAGGGCCGGACTAGTTGGTTTTGTCACACAGCTATGGGTGGATGGAGTAATTTAGCCTCAGGATTTAGAGCAGAGCCAGAAACACGTTCACCTCCTCAAATGGCTGCTGTGGGCTGTGCACAAACTGAAGCCTGAGTTGTTCTCCAGTACTGCCTCCCTCTTCAGCATGGGGATGGCTCATGGATGTCCAGTGCCCGCTTAGTTGGGGTTTTTCCCCATTTTTGTGTTGCCCACCCTGTTACTGACTGGCAGGCCAGTGATCTGCACTGATTGGATCCTTGAGACAGCAGATCCTCTCTGGGCAGCGCAGCTGCTCCTGTGGCTGAGGTGGAAGGTGATACCTGGAGCACACCCTGACACTGTCACCAGTCTCTGCACTGCAGAGTTCAAGCTGTTTGCTTTGCTGTGCTCTCAGGAAGGCTGGCAGGGCACACACCTCTCCCAAGAGAAGCCCAGACGCAGCCAGGCACGATCTGGCAGCAGCCACCTGCCCCAGCCTGCCCCATGCCCAGCACGGGGGATCAGCCTCTCCTTCTGGCATCACGCTCCTGGGACGGGAGAGTGCAGATCTGGGATCCTCACAGAGGGTGCTGCTGCTCCTGGGGGGCTCCGTGTGCTGGGCAAGCAGCTCCTGCTCCCCCTGGAGCAGCTCTGGCAGCCACGGCAGGACCCTGAGGCATGGGGACACAGCCCTGTCACCCTGCCTGCCTCACTGGGAATAGGAGTGCCAGCCAAGGAGCTGTTCCCACAGGCAGCTCGCCTGGCCCAGCGCTGTGCCAGCCCGGCTCCTCTCCTGCCAGACACGTCCCATCCACCCCGGGCTCCAAACAAAGCCATGGCACAGCCCGGGTGACATCACAGCGCAGCCACCCCGCAACGCCACCATGTAGGGGAAAGTCCCTGCACCACACGTGATTAGGCCTCTCGGGATTGAACTAGCTTGGAGGCTTAAAAATCCTTAATTGAGGGAGCTGAATTAAGATCTTTTTCATAAACAGAATCTGGATCCAATCTAGGAACTCTCTAATGGATAGAGAATTTTTTATGTTCGAATGGATTGGCTGCACTAACACAAACCATGAGTGCTGCAGCCCTCACGCTCCAGCAGCACTGTGGAACTCTTCCTCACAGTCAGGACCAAAAAAGGCTTTTGGAATCACATCTCCATCTCTGAGTCCCAAAGAACTCCATGGGGGACAAAGACAAACCCTTTAACCCGTGCTGTGCTTTGCAGGTAGAAAGAAGTGAGGAATTGTGAGGGCATGGATGCCCTGGCAGTTCAGTGGTGCCACCCTTGGAGCTCAGACCTTCACAGCCTGAGCTCAGGTGCCCTCAGCAGCACCCACACCCACACAGAGAACACCTGGACTGAAATTATCCCACCCCAGGGGGGTCTCTACAAGCTGCCCAGGGACCTGAACCAAGTCCTGACAAGTTTCCACAAAGTCCCGTAAAATCCCTCATTATTCCTTCAAATTTCTTTTAACACTTAAGCACTGGCACAAGATAAAACTACACTGTGATAAAATAGGGGTAAATATAGACTGACTATCAGCATTTGTGAAAAGCTTCCATTTTACATCAATCTCAGGTGAAATACCTCTTACATGTCTGGTTGAACCAGCCTTGCAGATTCCACCCATTCACTGCCTGTTCCTCAGAGGAAAATTAACTGCCAGGTCTGTATTTTCATCAGCAGTCACAGCTCAAACACTTTATGTGAATCCTCCCATTTCCCCCCATTAAGCTGATGATTCCTTTATGGCCTCTTCACCCACCACTACCAAAGAAACCACCAGTGACACTTCCAAACCAAACTCCATTTAATGAGCCATGCCCAGCCCCAGCCCGGAGCAGCAGCTGGCTCCGGGCTATGCCTTGATGGCGAATTTCCTGGCCGGGTACAATCGTTCCTTTCGCTGCTGCTTCTTGGTCTTCAGGTTCTCCTCGTGCTTGTTGAGCCTGCGCCGCATGGCCCGAGTCTTCTTGGGCCGCAGATCCAGGGGCTTGTACTTCTTGCCCTGTTTGCAAAGACACGCAGCACTGAGCTCCTGCCACAGCGCCACTGCCCGAGCCTCTTCCCCTTGGGACTGTCCCCACAGCCTGCAAGTTTAGGACACTCCTCTCTGCTGGGAAACTCGAGTGGATTGTAGCTTTTGCAGTAGCTCTGACTCAGGTTTAAGTAAAGCCCAATCCGACAAGCCCCAGGCATCCAGCACCTCTAGAAAAGTTGTTTTTTCCCCACACAATATGATCTAATTCAAACTCCAGGAAGTGATATTCAAAATGTGAGTATCTGCATTTCTGCAAACTACATCTCCCACCAAGTTCACCCCACCCCAGAAGGGATGCTGCCAGAAGACTCTCCTGCAAAAGCAGACTCCTATCAAGCTTGCAGAATTTTTGCACTAATACTTAAAAAGAAACCATGACCAGATAATTTTAAACTGAAGACAAATGACACTTTTCCATTGAGTTTTAAGTTTCTAAGTAGCAATTCTCCTCACAAACTTTGTAACTGTGAACAGCAAGAGCAGAAAGGCCACTTAGGGAAGGTATTTGTCCTCACCTTGTAGAACTTCCTCAAGTTCTCCTTCTGGGTCTGGTTGATGACAGTCAACACTCTGGCAATGGATTTGCGCACCACACGGCTGGGAGGGGGAAAGAGGGATCTCAGACACGCCGCAGGACGGGCCCCGCGGATCAGACCCGGGGTACGGAACCCGAGCGTGCTCCGGACCCCTCGCACCGCGCCCCAGTACAGCAAACACCGGCTCATCCCCGCGCTACGCCTCTGACAGACACACCGACCCTCCGGCCTCCTGAGCTGCGCTCCTCTGCCACGTCGGTGTTTTAGTTTGTTTTTGTTTTGCAGCCCACAGCCACCACAGCCCTGGAGAGCAGCTCTCAGACGCGGAGCCCAGCGCCCTCGCCCCCGGCCCCACTCACATCTTGGACAGCTTGGAGGCGGCCCCGCCGGTCACTTTGGCCACGCGCAGCTGCGACAGCTCCACCTTCAGATCCTCCAGCTGCTTCAGCAGCTCCTCCTTCTTCTTCCCGCGCAGGTCTCGGGCCTTGATCTTGGCCTGCGGGCGGCGGACAGGCCGTCAGTGCCCCCGCCCGGGCCCGCATCCCGCCCACCCTCACCCCGCAGCGCCAGCATGCGGGCCCGGCCCGCGGACTGCCGGGACTCCCGGGCCCGGGGGGACAAGGGGGACTCGCGGGTTGCCGGTCCGGGATGCCGGCCCATCCCCAGGGGTGGTTCCCGCAGGATGCCGACCGATCCCCGGGGGCCGTTCCCGCGGGATGCCGGCCNGCCGTTCCCGCGGCATGCCGGCCCATCCCTAGAGGCCGTTCCCGCGGCATGCCGGCCCATCCCTAGAGGCCGTTCCCGCGGCATGCCGGCCGATCCCGGGGCCGTTCCCTCGGGATGCCGGCGGATTCCCGACGCGCGGCCCGGCTCTCTCACCATGGCGGGCGGCGGGGCGGAAGGACGGAAGCCGCGCAGGGACAGGGGCGGTGCCGCGGTCGGACCGTACCAACTCGCGCTGGGCGGGGGGAGGAGCCTGCGCGTCCCCCGCGGG
>VZTB01004456.1:789565-826734 GCA_013397245.1 Thryothorus ludovicianus
CGAGCCCGCCGGGATGGAATGTTGCAGGGTTTCACGGGAGCAGTCCGTGCTGTGCTGGGTATCCAAGCTGCCCGTTTGATGGAATCACCATGGGTTTGTTCTGATTTTAAACTTCTACCGCAGCTGTTCCCTCGTCACCAATTATTTTTTATTTTTTTTTTGTACTGAGAGGTGTTTTGGACAATAGGTGACATGAGATGCCCTTGGGGACCAGAGGCTGGATGATTGTTGTGTTGTGTCATCCCCTCAAATATCTTGCCCTATAAAAATGTCCATAACCTGTTAAAACATTCAAGATCAAGAGTGCAGGTTTTTACCTCTACATCTGATCTCCTGCCACAGAATAGGACCTGTTTTCATCAGTGTCTGCGTTGCATGTCTGTCATTTAATAACCAGACTCCAAGCTTCTACGCTTTAGCTGTGTCTGGGCCAAGCAGTTCTAATCCTCCGACCTGCAAAATGGACCCCTTAATATGAAAGAAAAAAAAAAAAAGAAAAAAAAAATCTAGATTTTGCACGACCTGTCCAAATCCAACCTGTAATTCATGGCACCTTGTCCAGGCTAATGCAGGGCAGCGCTGTGGGACCATCTGAAGACTGAGTGAATCTCCAGCATGCGTGTGCTTCCCACCGCTCCTGCCGGCAGCGGGGCTGCTCTGCTGGTAGCAGTCTCTGCCAGTCGTAGAAAACCAGCCTGGCACGGGTCTTGCGGTGGGATTTGCAGGTGCAGTTCCTGCCTGGGGTCTCCTCACCCCGCCTGAACCCGTGGTGTGGTGGTTGTGCTGTCCCTGGCGCGGTAGAGGAAGCACTTCGGGAGCCTGGTGCCCTGCTGCGGATCGTGTGTGTAGAAAAAAGAGGATTCATTTTCAAATCACATTAATACAGTCTCATTCAAGATGTTTGGATAAATTGGACCACGATTTATGTTAAATGAAAGGAAGAGTGAGTCACTTCACTAGGAGCAGAGAGCACGATTCTCCAGTCATTCTGGGCTGCCAGAGCAATACAGACAGTCACGAATATGATGGCCAGGTCCTTTACTGCAGGAAATAGGAAAGCCATTCACAGAAACTATATGGAGAGAGGGAATATTTTGTTGTGCTGCAAAGGAGAATGTGATCATTGTTTTGTCTTGAAATATAGCTACAATATAGTATCAAAATTCAGTTGGTCCCTTACAAATAAGGGAATATTTTACCACAGTGCTGTATAGTTGGGCTTTGCTCTACGTGTAAGAACGATACTGCGTTCTGTGCTCATCGTGCTCTTCCAAGAAACTCAATCTACAAGTGATAAAGGTGCTGAAAGTGCATTCCAGAGGAAGGAACATGAAGCTCATTGTTAATCATTTCTGCGTCCCCGTTTTATTTTGTGGAGGGAAGTAATAAAAACGGAGCGTGATGATCCAAAACATCGAGAAGCTTCTGTCCCCAGTCAGCTCTGCGCCGGCATCAGACGGTGCCGTGCGTGGCCTGGCACGGAGGGCACCGATTTGGGGAGGTGGGAGCCGGGGGCTGCAGCTCGCCCGCGGCTGCTGCTCCTGTCACATGATGCTGTGCACGGTGCCCTGCTCGCGCTGCAGCTGCCACTCACATCTCCCCTCTTCCCGAATCCCTTTCCTTCTGCTTTAGCTCCCTTGGCGCTAAATGGAGTTGGTGATGATCTGCCGCGGCGCAGATGGATAATGGGAGTTCATTGGATTATCTGGACGTGGTACTTTGTTGGCTTATCTTTTATTCTGTTTGGTGTGCTTTGGGTGAGGAAGGGAGATTTCTGCTGTGGAAGTCTCTTCTGAGCTGGTGTTACTGCCTAAGGAGCTGAAATGGAGCTGATATTAAACAAAAACCCCCAACACCCCCACTAGTCCCCTAAAGCACAGTACAGCTATTGGAATCTGACCATAAAAACCTGGATGATGGTGTCTTTTTACACAGAACTTTACGCAGTTCTCATTTTTTCATAAAAATGATTGCTTTTCATAAAAATGATTTATTGGAGCAATCTTGGGAGACGGACAACCAGGACCTGTACATGCAGATTTTATAATAATTTTGTTTGGTGTTCTTGCATAAGAATATTCTGCAGGCTTGGCTTTTATAGCTGAGGTGCACTGTTGGAGCACAAAAGCTCTGTTCAAGATGTGTAGTTTTTAAACAGGCTGGAAACAGAGGTATGGTATGGAGCATGTGTTGCAGCAGGAGAGACAGTTCAAAGGAGTGGACCAAGTTGTGTGTGGGAGCTGCACTGAGGGTCAGATGGAGGTCTGGTTCTGTAAAGTATGTAAGGAAGTTGCCAACACAAATATTACCTTGCAGCTTGCATGTGCTGAGAGAACACAGCACACCCCTGCAGCAGGAGCAGAGTAACCATCAATCTGGTTCCCTGAGGATGTCAGGCAGGAAAGGAAGTGTGCAGTGCCAGAAAGCCTGGATGGAACTGCAGGTTTAGAGGACTTGTTGTTTGAAGTATTTTTAATTATTGCTATTAATATAATGGAGCACAGACTAGAAGCTGAGTTTTTAAAATATAATTAAAGCAGAAGTCAGCAGAGGGATTTCTGTGCTGTGAGGCAGAGGCGGGGCTCAGGAGCAGTACCCGCTCAGGAAGGTGAATTCCCAGAGTGATGATGCTCTCCAGGCAATTGGGAATTGTGCTGGCAGCTCCCAGCAAACACTGGTTTGGAGGGAAGAAGTGAAGCGAAGGGATCAGAAAGCTTTCCCAAGCTTGTCCTGCATTCCCTTTTGTCGGAATACAGTTCCAGTTGGAAGGCAGCCATTGGCACCTTGGCCGAGGATGGGAACAGGCTGCAGAGTGTGACGAGAGCTGCCCTCCAGATCGGGCGCTGGCCTCAGCTGCCATTTGGGCCAGCCAGTAAATCATTTGGCTCGCTGCAAGGAAGCCTCTCCATCCCTCTGCTGGACAACGCAGCTCCGTGTTAGCTGCTCCATTTCAAATTAATGAGCGTACATAGAACAGTTAAAACATCAGTTGTTGTCAGAGGAAAGAAAGAAAAATCTCTCTTGTGACTGGGATGCTTTTCAGGAACTTGGCTGCTGGGGAGGCGAGAGGCATGTGCTTTTCCGCCCCGCTTTAGGTGATGGCTTAGTTCAAGGGGGCCCAGATTTGGCTCAGTCAACAGTTGTGTTGGCTTCTTGCCATGGAGTGTGCATAAAATGGAGCTGCCTGCAATTCCCTCCTCACTCTAACATGGAGGGGCGGCCGGAGGGACCCGAGGCTGCTGTGCTGTGCCGTGGGTTGGCTCGGCTCCGAGGGCCACCCCGGGATGTGCAGTCCCTGCAGCACCAGCTGGGTCATTGCTTTCGGGTCCCTGCACTGCATTTCGGTGTCTTGTCACAACTAATGCATTTCAGCCCTCGCTGTGCCTGCGCTCCCAAAATCTCTCTCCTTTCTCACAGTGGCTTACGTGCTTTTCCAGATGTAGGAGGTTCATCTCTGGTTTGCAGACTCTTCCTGTGATTCTGTGGCTTATGCGCATTGCCACAAAATCGAGATAAAACACAACTGGCATTTTAGCTGCTCCAAGAACATTGTGTGTAAATAAACCACTAAATAGTTCAGCCTGTGAAATGTAAATACACACAGCTCACTGCCACAGCTGATGGTGTTTTTCTGTCTCCTTTCTACCCTCCCACCCCTGCCAAGAGTGGGCCAGCCTGTTGGGTTTTTTTCTCTTGCTCTTTCATACAAAGCAAATGACTGCTAAGTACCATGTAGGTGGTATGCAGGCACCACGACAGATTCATGATTTGAATTTGGATGAGAACACACACTTGTGTCCTCTTCCACATTGCTTCTGCACCATCTTCTGGAGATTCCTAGGCTCTGATGACCCAGAAATTCTCCTTTGGTCTGACTTTGAGCTTGAGCCTATTTTTTAATAGCAAACCAGTGAAGTCAGTAGAAGAGCAGAGACCCAACTGTGATGACATTTTTAGCCTGTGCCCTTTGTTCATCCTATACACAAAAGGTCGTGAACTGCAGTGAAAGAGGGATCACAGAGGGTGCAGAACAGACAAAGGTGGAACAAATTGTCAGTGGCAGAAACATAAAGAAGAGAAGCGAAAGTTTTGTGTTCTGAAGGCGATTGAAGGCCACGTGCATCCCGTGGTGAGATCATGTCTCTTGTGTTCGGAGTGAATTCAGAGGAGTCTGCTGGTGAGGTGTGGCTTCCATGATCTCAGTGTAGGAGGCAGGAAGGGAATACACGGTTTCCATGGCATGATGTTAATGAGCACCTCCGCGTTTTCCTGAGAGAAAAGATGCCAAGGCTGCAGTTCTGGATACAGACAGGTGTGCTTCTAAGCAATAAAAGGATTTTTAAAGACGTCTGAAACGTGAAAAGCCTGATTCTACAGACCAAGCACTTACTTGAAGTTAAAAGAATGCGATTGACACTGCATATTGTATTTTCTGACTCATTTGGCTTAGAATGGAGTTGAATTTGTGGGGTTGCCTATTTTCCTACAGGAAGTCATGAGACTGTTCCTACCCAGGTGTCACAGGTAATGCAGAGGTGGCAGCTCCCCTTAACTCTCAGGTCTTATTGCGAGGCCGTTTGCAGATCTTCTCATCTTCTGATGTGCTGAGGAAGGAATTAGGCATTCATGTGAGAGTAGTAAACTTGCAGTTTGCAGTAATAAAATTTGTTCAACTTGTGTAAGAGTTCTTGTGTAACTGTGGATGCCTGCTCTCTGCCACTTCCACTGGCCACAGCAGTGTGCAGCTGGGGAATGTGCGTGGGTTTATCTTGTTTTCTTATTTATCCCCTGCCCGCTCCTTTCCCTTTTTTAGGAATGCAATTGCATGATCAGGCTTCCTCTTTCTTCTTCTCTAAGCAGCTTTTAAATCCCTTGTCTGATGTAACTGTTTTTGCTCTAGGGAGAAAGGTCCTGAAGATTATCTAGTGAGTAATTTTTACAAAATTCAAAAGAAGTTGAAGTAGGGTGGTGTGTTTAGTGCATCTATTAAAGGGAAGGACAGACAGAAGAAACTTGTGTCATAGGAAACATCTGGCCAGCCCCTCAGAATGTGGAGCCCCAGGGCAGGGGAAGCTTTCCCTGTGCTGGGAAGAGTTGGGTTTATTGGGATGCAAAGGGAAGGATTAATCCAGGTCGATGTGGGACCAGGCTCCCTGTCCCTGCTGGCCCTGACTGCTCCTGCACAGGAGTGTGGCTGTGTTCATACACGGGCTCACTGGGGTTTGGGTATCTTTATTATTTCTTTTAAAGCGACTTCCCTCTTGCCTAATCTTTAGAGGTAGAAGTATTTTTGCAAGTTATCTGTAAAAATGTGTACTTTGGTAGGAAAACCAGTTTCTTGGAGAATTCCCAAGAGGAGGTAGTTGTTAGATCTAGTTGCATTTGCAGGTGGTTTTGTCAGCCACGCCGTAATTTGTGAGTGAAATCAGGCTTTCACTCTTGTAATTCATTTCTCCTTAGTGCCCTTTGAAGTGAGCAAACATCCAAGCAGAGAGAACATGATTTGACTATCATTATCAGTGAAACACAACAGCTACTTTTTTCTGTTTCTTAGGTTAAAGTTGCTTATCACTGTGGCATTCAGACAAAAATGTCCCCAAAGCCCAGGCTGTGTCCCTTTCCTGGTGCAGTCCATGTGTGTGTCACAGAGCACTGAGCAGAGCTGGGACACAAACACTGGCCCTGGGCATTGCTGTCCCCCGGGACTGAGCCTTGCCAGGAGCTCAGGTGTGAGCTCAGCCTGCTCCCAGATGCCTCCTGCAGCATCCAGCCAGCTGCTGGAAAAGGAGCTGGATATGTCTGGAAGAGCTGCAGCCACTGCAGTGCAGACGTGCCCTGAGGTGAGCAGTGGTTGGGGTGAGGAATGTCTGTGATCAGTTCCAAATTTTACGAAAAACCTTGGAATAATAAAGAAATCTCCCCCCCTGCCTACATTATATAAAGAGATGGTTTGATGTATAACTGCTCATTGCCATTCCCTTTGAATTCCTGACTCTAGCAGGCTGTGGGATTTTCAGTGCGTGTCTGGGGGAATTGCTGATTATTTATTTCAGTGTTTCTTGGGTAGAACCCAGTGGTGTCTTGGGAACTTCAGGGCAGTGGCTCTTGATGGAGAGTTAGGTATGCTGGCAAGAGGAATGAATTTGGTTTCTCATGCATTTTGTGTTGTCTGAGGCTCTGTCAGGACTAGCACTCTGAGCAGATCACATGGAAACACACAGATGGTTTTCCCAAAACGTGCAGTATAGCGTTGAAAGAAAACATGAGACATGAGTGTGCCAGTCTGCAGAAGAAAAGGACAGGCAAATAGGGAGCCAAGGTAGGCATCCTGCTTGATGAGGGTAAGATGAGCTGGTTTTTGATGGAGTTTTGGGACATGATGGTTCCAGGCTTTGTGTATGAACGATCAGGAGCTCAGTTTTATCTGTGTTGTTAATGTGCAGATAAGAAATAGATACCAGCTGGGTGTCTGGCTGTGTGTCACATCCCCTTTTGGCAGTGATGCTGTGGGAGATGTGTCAGGATGAAAAGTGGAAAGAGCTGGTCTCTGACTCAAGGTTTGACAGCTTTAAAATCCTGATAGACTGGAATGTGTTTTCCACCATTGGTTTCTGTAGAGAGCAGTTCTAGGAACATCTTACATTGGTGAAAATCCTGTATCAACAGGATAGATGAACAAAGCATGTTTGCTTTTGGTTTTTGGTTACCACTTGTGCCTCTAAGCTGGGAGTGGGAAGCATTTGAAAACCAGTCAAGATTCCATAACTCAGAAGAAGTGATGACTTTAAAAAAAGGTGGTGAGGTTGTACAGATGCTCTGTCAGGTGCCACATCCAGCCAACTGCTGTGCAGCACCAGGACACTGCTCCTGATCCTGGCTATGTAGCGAATCTAGGAGGATGTAATGCAGTTATTGAACATATCCATGCTGGACCTGCATTGTCAGCTCGATTTCCTGACCCAGAGCATCCCCTCACAGCTCACAAAGCCTGCCTTGCTGTGCCGGCCTGGATCCCAGGGCAGGGCCAGTGGGGAGTGCATGCCATTAACCTCAGCACTCTTTTTCCCTTCCAGCTAAGCCTGGAAAACCTTAGCCAAAAGACAGCAAACCACAGGGAAGTGGAGACGTGTGTGATGTAAGTGACATCTGACTTTAAAAATACTGGCCAGCACCATGAAACCTCTCTCCCTGTCCCCTGTCCCTCCTCCTGCTGCCCTTCAGCTCCAGCTGTGACTGCCATCCTCTGGGATGTCCGTGAAGCTCTGCCACCCTGGGTACTGCAATGGGATGAATTTGTAAAGTCCAATAATGCGTTGCATTGAGCAAACCTGGAATTGTGTGTTCTGAGGGCTTGTAGGGAAGAACCTGGCACACCAAGCGTGGGGCTTGGCTAGCACGGGTTTTCTGCCTTGTATGGCCTGAGGAGTTGGCAAAATCTTTGAGAGAATAATAAGTTCTGCTGGAAACCACCATTTTCTGACTTGTTCTAACAGTCTTTTAAACCAGTGTTTCAGTGTCTCCTTCTGCAGACACTGGAGAGCATTTTTTTAATGTGTTACTTAAGAAAAATTGTCATGCAAAACAGCCCAACAGTTTCTTTTGCATGAAAGAAAGCAAAAAGCATCCAACAGAGAACAAGGACTTAAGTAGGTGATATTCCTGGTGTAGCTGGGCTGTCAAAACTGGGAGAACTGTCTGTCTGCAGACGAGCAGGGATCCCTGTGATAACTTCTGGTATCAAAGGGAGGGAGAGGTCCCTGTCGTGGATGTGCTCCTGGCTGCTTTGTATTTATATTGCTCGTTTGGAGCTGAGCAGTCCCTTAGGAAAGGGCCATGTCAGGAGCTGTATTCCTCCCTTTACTGTGCCCACTTGCTGTTCTAATAATAATTCTCCCTCCTGTCTGTGCTGCTGCTGCATTACAGCACCGTCCTTAGTGCAGGAGCACCTCCTCCTCTCCCGAGCTGCTCCTGATAGTAGCTCTTCCTTTGTACAGCACCAAATACCACCCCCCTCCAGAGCATGATAAACCAAAACCAGTGCATGAGATAACTAATTTTGTTTTCCTTCTGTGTCAGCTGGAAAAGCCAGCTTCCCATATTTTTTCTGCCTTCCGATACCTTTCACGTTGGCAGGCTGGGGATTTTTGTGTACATTTTATTGATTGCATAAATGGCCTCTTCACGGTGGCTCTGGTGAACTCCTTGCATGTGAGAACTATTTGGTTTTAAAGAATAACCCAAAGCCTGGTTGGTTTTATTTGCCTGTGCCAGGGTAACAGAGCTCTGTTGGCAGCGGTTGGGGTTGTCGGGTATTATAACTTAAGGACAGTATAAAATAAAATTCACTGCCGTGAAATTAAAAGACTGATATCTAGACTGTATGAAACATACTTTGCAACTTAAGCAAGCTCCTCAATTTTTGCAAATGTGTCTGAAGCTGCTCTGGAGTGCCTGGACTGCCGTGGTGGAGCGCAGAACCTACGGGCTCGCTGCAGGATTTAGGTCACCCTTGCTGTGGAGCACACAGGACCTGGGGTATTGTCCCTCTTCCTGAAATCCCTGAATCACCTCCTGGCTACTCCTGACATCTGCTTTTTAGGTCTTGCTGTTCACTTCAGTCTCATATGTTGGTTTAAATACTTGGTGTTGTTTGTTCTGTGCTGTGTAAATGTGAATGTTTGGAGGTTTCAGACACAGACTGATGCTTCAGTCTCCATGTCCTAGCCAGGCTCATGCCAAAGCTTGTGACATCTGGTGGCATGTTTTGGACTCTGGCACCCACATTGCGGTTACCTGACAGTACAGAGACACTTTTTACCTTTTTCTGGAGCTCTTCAACAAGTGTTTTGTGCAATGCTGCTGTGGCCTTGCACAGACGGGCTCTGGTGTGCTGTCACATGGGTGTGTAAAAACAAGTCTGTGTGGGCTGCATCTTGTCTAAGCTGGGAGATCATGAGACTGCTTGGTTGGCAGGATGTCCCTCCAACTTATCCCAAAAGCTGCCAGTTTCTCCTGCGTTTGTTAGACATGAAGTATTTGTTCAGGGAAGCATTTCTGAAGCCTCTTTAGTTATTGTGAAGGATTTTTTTGGTGACAGTTGCTGAAAGATGCTTCTGGATGCTTCCTGAAGGCTGGAAAGAGTGAGCTTTGCCATTTCCTGGCTTGGACTGGGACATGTAGGTAATTATTTGTGCAAATAGCATCCAAACAGAGCTGCTGCACAAATGGAAACTTGTTGCTTAGCAGAAGCTCTTACCAGAACTGCGAGAGAAGCTGCTGGAGGTAAAAGCTCTGCATGTGCCCAGCTAGAGGTCTGTTTATATTGCACAAAAATCCTGAGCATGGCAGAGCTGAAGATCTAGCAGCCATTTCCAGAGTTGTTTGGTTGTTGCTTCTGCTGCAAAATCTGTAGCTCATCTCTGTATGCTCAAAAGGATAATTTGAGGATATCTATGTATGTTTGGAGTAAGATTTTTAAAAGCCACTCTGCCTCTGTAAGCTTTCATATTCCCTTACTCAATACTACAATTGTCTACATTATATCTTAGTTTTTTGTTCAGGTGATTATTGTACAATATAACATTTTTCTCATATGAAGAATAAAAATGGTTCTGCAGGTATGATTGTGGGCAATGCAAGCCATGGAACTGAACAGTCATGAGGATGCAGAGAGGAAGGATGGAAGGGCACTTTTTTAGCATTCTGGCTAAATTTGCCTTGTTTTAGCAATAGGAGCTATTGAGTTACAGTTTTCAGCAGTTACAGAAGAAATTGAAGTGTAAAGGGAGCTGAGGCTGGTCTCTAAATACAGCTGTGGGATAAATACCTCTGCAGAAGGCAAATTTGGAGAGGATTCCTTTGTCCAAGTGTGAAACCTAAGTGCTGTTTGTGCTACAGTCCTTTCATTGTCGGTTTTGTGTTTGTGAAGACAGTCCTCAGAGCTATTTTATTTTGACTGTTGTACCACTGTTACTTTTAATTTTGCTCTGTTAACTAGTGCATTGTGCAACAATTAGTCCCATGCCTTGATTCTCAGCTGTTTTTTTTTTTATGAGTCTTGAGAGGAGTAACCTGTGGAGAACTGCATGCTCTGTGTTACATCCCCATGGAACTGAACATGCATCTCAGCCTGGATGAATTCATAGCAGCCCTTGAATTTTGAGTAATATGGCTATTTTGTTCTTCATAGGACTGAGCTTGCCCTGAAAGAAATCATGTCATCAGGGGGAGCTGAAGATGATATTCCTCAAGCAGAGAGAAAAACGGTGACAGACTTTTGCTACTTATTGGATAAATCTAAGCAGCTCTTCAATGGCTTAAGGTTAGTGGATTTTTGACAGTATTCCTTCAGAAAAGCCTTGGAACACACACACTGCAGTATGTGATGCTGAAGCCAGTCGTACAGTGAGCATTTCAAACCCAAACCCAGTAAGTTTGTTTAGGAGAGAACAATACACCTCTGTGTGGGTACTTTTGGACCATGGATGTATGAGTGTTTGTAGGAGCAGAGGTTCCAGTTAATAGTAAACTGGAAGTTGGAAATCCCTGAAGTTGATGTGATTATTGCTGAAATGGTGTATTTGAAGGCCACAATTAAGGATTAGGTGTGACTGTGTGCAGTCCACAGCATGCAAATCCAAGCCACTACTGTCTCCGTGGAAAAAAGGAATGAGGAGGATTGGTCTGGGTGGGAGGAAAGGAGGAGAGGGAAAATCTTAGGGGAAGAAATTTAGGAAGGGATAAACAGAAATGTGGAAACCATAGCCTGTATGTGTCTGGTGAAACAAGTGCTTAATCTGAACTGTGGAGAAAGGAGATAAATGTCGATTTTTACCTAAGCAGCTGCAACAACAGCTGGAAAGTCTGACTGGTTTGTCTGCTGGGGAATACACGTTTGGACAGTAATATGGATATCCTGTTTATGTCAATGTATGCAGAGTTAAACAGCATGTATCCAAAGCTGCTTTATTTCTAAGCTTTGCTGTAGAGTCTCTTAAGTAACAGGGGTTTGAGCTCATATCTGGTTGGCAGTTCAGCCTCTTACTGGTCTCTGAGTAATGCTGTATGTTTGGGCCCTTATAGCTTGCTGTTAGTCAAACACAGATGGTTAGCAAAGATGCTTTAAATTCCTCCACCCCCCGCTATTGATAATCCTTTCATGTGCTTTAGAAGTTGATTACCAAATTCAAAACAAACATTTTGTGCTCCAAAATCTGAATGGCAAATGGGCAGTAGAGACAAGGAGTTCTTGGTGATTATGTTTGACTCCCCATGAAAGATAGTCTAAAGCAAAAAGACTGAGATCTTGAGACCAGTATCTCCAGGACTGTATATGACATTATGCTGGCTTTCTGATAGATTTTGCTTGAAATTTGGGCCTGAATCACTGAGGAGTACAAATAAACACAGTTCATGTGTGGCTGCATGAATTGTGTTTATTGCACAGTTCCAGTTGAGATCAGAGAAGTGGCAGAGAACCTCCAGCCATTCTGTCTCTCTTTTGGCCACCAAGTGCTTGTATCAGATTTTGAGATGAGGGATGGAGTTTCTCAGCATATCCATGGTACTTCTCCAGCTAAATGAAAAGAAAATGGAAAATACTTTTGGATGAAGTATGGCAATAAATAGAGATAGGATTAAGCAGCCAGTTCTGCTGTGTGAAAATAGGAACATTGCAGAATGGGAACCTGCCCCTGTCCTTACTGTAACCTGGCACAGTTAATTCTTACACTTGACCACCATTTCACCTCTACGACCTGTGATTCCCATGGGCATAATGACAGGATAAAGCAACGTTATAATTCTCAGGTATCTGCTCTGTTAGTGCTTGTTCTCTGGGGAGTTCACCTGGAAATGTCTTGGCAAGCATCCCAATTCTCAGTCCAGTTGCTTGCTTTTCCTCCTCAGGCATAATAAATGCATTTGATTCATGGCTGACACCTTCTGTTTCAAAGATGATGACAGCCTTTGCTGCTGTGTTTTATGCTATTCTCTTACCCCTACCACGTTTCATAGAAGAGAAGTGATGGGGGAGGGAGAGGAAAGCAATGATTTCCTTCCCAAAACCTCCTCTGGGCACTTCAGCTACAGGGAGCTGAGCCTATAGCTGTGTTGGCAGCTGCTTAGCTGTTGCTGCTGCCAAAAATTGCAAGGGCTCAGCCTGCCACGTCTTTGTTTCAGTAGCATTTCCTTCCTCTCTTCCCAATACAGATGCCAAATACAGCATTTGAGGAAAACATATGATGGTCTGCCAGGGTTGCTGCTCGAAAGTGTACTTTGTGCTCCCAGTGATGGCATCTCCTGTGGCCATGCCTGCCAGGATAACCCAGGGGGGCTGTCTCTACCCTGGGCTATAAGTTAGAATAAACTGTTAATGAAGTGAGGGGCAGTGGCTCTCTTCTCCCCTTTCCCCACTCCCACTTGCTTTTTTCTTGGAAAAGGCTGGGAAGAGGGAGGGTGTAAGGAAGCAGTTTGTTGTGGTGTATCACCACTGGTATTATTTTCTTTTAAATGTTAGAAAGTCCTTAAATGTGTTCAGTATCACAAAGAAGCCTGAAACTTCAAGGAATTAAAAGACTTTCCACAACTATATTCTAGGGAAGGGATTGTCCCTTCGTACTGGGCACTGGTGAGGCAACTGCTCCTGTTCTGGGTCCCTCATGGCAAGAGACACTGAGGGGCTGGAGCTGTCCAGGGATGGAAACAAAGCTGGAGAAAGGTCTGGAACAGCAGAGGGAGCTGGGGGGGCTCAGCCTGGAGAAAAGGAGGCTCAGGGGGGACCTTCTGGCTCTGTACCACAGCACTTCTATCCCACTGCTGCTCTGGATCTGGGGACAGGAGCCTGTAACTACTACAAGCCCATGAACATAAAAGGAAATTGTCTCTTTTTATCACCTGTCAAAACTGTGAATGTATTTAAAGCTTTGAATGTTAAACTTACAGTTATTGTAGCCTTCCTCTTTGAAGCGTACTGCTGAGTCTCCAGGAGTTTCTCAACATCTTTAATGTCCCTGTGTGACAACTTCCATGTGACTCTGGCCAAGCACACCTCAGCACCTTTAATTGGGTTTCAGCCAGTATTATCTGTCAGCATGGCTGAAATGAACTCCTGACAGAGAATTAATTATGAGCACTTAAGTAGTGCTGGTCTTTGTGGAGACAAAGAGTACAGCAAGAATTGGATAAAATTCTGGACTGTCTGAAATTTATCCACCAGCCACACTAGTGCAGTGAGAGAACCAGTCTTCTGTGCCCAGTGTGAGAAACACATCATTCTAGAACATCAGTTTCTGTCTTCACATCCCACTTGGTTTTAAGAGCCAAGAAATTGGAAATGGCTTCCTCTTGTCATTGCAGGCTATTGTACTGTCCTGAATCGAATGCCCAGTCCCTCCTCTGCAGCTGGATTAATTTGGTTGCCCCTTTATCCCTCCTGTAGTGGTGTTCAGCCAGAGCAGGTGCTCCCCCACTGCCAGTTCTGAGCCAGCAGCCTGGGCTGGGCACACCCCGCAGGTGAACCTGCTGCCTTTGTCTCTGCTCACTGCTCTGGTGCCCTTCTGTAGATCTGGAAGTAACTAAAAGTCTTGCTGTAACAGTCTTGCTGTAACATAGGTCCTGAGCTCTCAGGTTGGGTGTGTAATTGCTTCTGGGTCATCCCTGTCTCCTCTGGTGGGAGGAGCTGTGTTAAAAACCCACTCTGCAATCAGCTGAGCCTTTGGGATTCTTTTGGGCTGTTTCTCCCCAAATAATGCACCACATCCCCATGTTCTGTTAAAAAAACTGCACTAAATGTCCTCTGTTGCATCCGTTGTGTCACGGCAAAATGTCTTGGTACATGGGAGCAGCACGTGTGATGTTCAGCCCAGAGCAGTAAAGGGATGGCAGCTCCTGTCTGCGAAAAGCTGTGGTGAAACCACAGTAATGCATTGTCATAAATGAAGTTTTATTACAGCCATGTCAGGATACTATCAAAAGAACAAGTGCTACTGTCTGTTTCCATGGAGATCCTTCCCGTTCCCCGGGGAGCCGAGGAATCCATGGCATTGTGCAGCTATGCCAGCTGCAGCCAGGCGAGCAGGCTCAGCAGCAAACGTGTGGCCAGGGACAGGGCCAGGGACAGGGCAGCAGTGGCCAGACACGGACACTGCACCAGCAGGGGCCTCTGAGAGCACCACTCGTGTCACCTGCTCACATCCAGTGCAGCACAGGGAGTTCAGCTGGGCTTTGTGTTCAGGTTGTGCAGAGGAAGGTGTGGAAGGGGAGGTGACAGCTGAGTGTGTTAATTAGCTCACTGATGAGGGATAGGGGCATGAGCATCATCAGCCCATAGGTACCTGCTTATTTCTTAGTTTTGTACCAGTGTTTAAGAGAAGGGTGTTTTCTTGGATTAGGGTTAAGTCAACTTGGTAATTCAGTCATGCTCTAAGTTAGTGCCAGAGAACTTTGATTTGGTTTTTTTTTTTAAATTACCCATTTAAGTATTGTCCTGTACTTATTTTTTAAAAAATATATCTATACTTTACATTGAATCTTGTGGATATGCTAATTAAATGAAAGCTACCTCTTGCTGTGTTGAAGTCTGTACTGTGTCTTGGGTGTGTTTGGACAGTGCCTTAGCTTCTTTTGTTAAGCTAAAATGTTTATATCTATTACAACAAGAGAAGGTGGTGAATTGTTCCTTCCAGAAAATGCTTTGAATTTGCATGTGTTTGTATCAAGCTGTACTTGAATGATGATGTTGGTACCCTGAAGCACATAATTATATTCCTGTTTACCCCTTGCTACACCAACATACATTGCAAGATTTTGAGCAGCCAGTTGCAAGTTTGAAGGGATTTTTTTTTTGTTGTTGTTTTTTAATTTGATAAAATCCTGCCCAGATTCCTTGGCATCTTTGTGGAATATCAGCACCAAGTACTGGAATGCTTTTCCAGGCTGGTAAGGGATTCATTTTAGTTGTAGTAGCTGAGCTAGGGCCCTTCAAGCTGTGTGGGAAGTACAGTTGGCTGACGAGCACAGGAATATTAATTTCCTTTCCTACCTCGGGTGCTGTTAAGCAATTACAGTGAGCAGAAACAGGCCAGAATGCTGCTCTGAAATGGTGTGTACTGCTCTGCTTCCCTGACTCCTTCAGTGGACATGGCAAGGTTTCCTGAATGTGGTGCTTCTCTTGGTCTCTACCCTCCAGGCTTGAAGTGGAATTTCTGCTTTTCTGTCTGCTGAAGTGGTACATGAACCAGCACAGTGATTTGAGAGAGCATTCCTTGTGGAAATCAATCTTGAATCAACTGAAAGAGGATTCTGTCTTGGAAAAGCTGTTCTACTTCCACTTGTAGAGCTGTGCAGCTCCTTTGAATGAGCTTTGGTGTGGATGTGTAGGGAATGTGTGCTCAGTGGGACTCGAGGGTTTGGTCTCCTCTGTCACATTTGTTTCAAGATTCAGGTCACTCCCAGGGGATGGCAGGAGTGAGGGTTGAGAGCACAAGCCTTCAAAATCCTTAGGGATACATCGTATTTGTGGGCTGGAAATACAGCACAGCATGGAAATGGAGGGGAGGTAGGAGAGAGAACTGAACTGGGTTGACTGACTCACCCTGTGAGACCGACAGGACAAAACCAGAAGTTCTCAGGTTGTGTCATGTCACTAACTGTGAGTTACAGGCTGACAAATGTGGTGATGGTGTGACAGAACCCAGTGGATGTTCACTGTGAGCATCCATATGCTGGCCTGACCTGCTGGTATTGGGGCTTGGTTTGTGGTGTCACAGGCTCTGCTTCTGAAACACGGCTGTATCCATTTTAAAATGATGATTTCCTTAATGAGTAACAATAAATATTATCAGTCTAAGTTAACTAATTTTCATTGCATTATTCTCTTACTCTTGGGTAGGGCTTTTCTGTATTATGATATTTTAAGGGTCCAGTTAGTCTTTCTCTGCATATAACCATAAAATTACTTTTCTTTTAGCAAAATTGTAAGATGTTTTCAAACACCTGTTGCATATAGGCACATGGTTATTTCCTGTTTGGAGAGATCCAGTAACAGCAGATTTTGAGAAACTCTGGCAATCATGGTTATTGTGATTCTGAGTGCAGGCAGGATTCTAAAGTATGTCAAGTGAATCCTGAGCAAAGCAGTTCTGCCTTTGACACAAGCATGTTGGGCTGACTGGATTCTGCTTCCTAATTCTGCTTTTGTCACTGTCTCTTGCAGGGATTTACCTCAGTATGGGCAGAAGCAGTGGCAATCCTATTTTGGGCGAACATTTGATGTTTACACCAAACTCTGGAAGTTCCAACAGCAGCACCGGTAAGGAAATGTTGTAGGCAGATGCATTGTGTGGGTTTAAGTGCAGCTTTAATCTCTGGAATGCCCAGGGCCCCAGCTGAGATTGAGATTTCACTGTGTTGTTCAAGCATGAAGGGAGGGAACAGCAGCTTCCTGCAGTGCTCACAGTCTATTGAATTAAAATGTTGCAGAATGTTCAGTGTGACTTTTTTAACAAACCCTTTTGCTCTACCTGAGTGTGTGCTGCTTTAATTTCTTGCTGAGGAGGTGATGGATTCTGCAGAGCAGAATCTGGAATGGTGTGAAGTCTCTTGCTGCAGCGTGGGCTCTGATCCTTCACACCTTCCTCTGGCTGCATAGTCTGAGTGTTCTCCTGGGAAGTTGTGACCTTTGGTTGCGTGTATTTTGTGCAACACACTTATGTCTGGTTCTGGCAAGTTTATGCAAGATAAATGGCCCTTGTTGTGGGGTTTGTGTGCTCTTGGCTCTGTGAGGGGCTGCTGCTGGCAATGCTGCACCAGTAATGAAAGCTGAATTTGGCCCTGCAGTGGCTCTTTGTCTTGTCTGGTGGGATGTTCTGGGAAATTTGGGAATCCTTTTAATCTTTCTTTTCTCTCTTGCGACATAGACAAGTATTGGACAATCGGTATGGGTTGAAGAGGTGGCAAATTGGGGAAATTGCTTCCAAGATTGGGCAGCTCTATTACCATTATTAGTAAGTAAGCACAGAAGAGGATTGAGTGGGCAATGCAGGGTTAGTGGCAGCTGCATGCCAAGTGTCTGGATGGTCAGTCAGGAGGAATCAGTGTTTGGGCTGAGTCAGATGCCTGTTTCTGAATGAGGGCCCTGGGGGCTGCGTGGGGTGCCCCTGTGAGCCTGGTCCCACACTGGTACTGCCCAAGGACTTTGCTCCTGCCTCCAGAGGCTCTGCCATCTGTGCTGCACAGCAGCGTTGTGCAAAAGTGTGATTTACAACTTTGGGAGCTTAATGTTCCTTTAAAGTGTTCAGTGACCGCGTCACCTGTAGGTGTGGGTGCAGGAGGTGATTGTTCCCTGAAGTGGGAGCCTGCCTGCCCAGAGGGAGTCTGGCTCCTGGTGGCACTGGAGGAGGGAGCAGTGCCGTGGGTGCAGGCACAGGAAGGCTGGGGGGCAGGAGGGAGGTTTGGCTGCGCTCTGCCCGAGGCTCTGAGCTGATGCCCTTGCTCCCCGCAGCCTGCGCACCTCCGAGACCAGCTATCTCAACGAGGCTTTCTCCTTCTACTCTGCCATCAGACAGAGGTCCTACTACTCCCAGGTCAACAAGGAAGACAGGTATGTCTGAATGGAGGCCCTTGCTTTCTCAAGACTACAGAGGTGTGTGGAAACAGCAAGGAGCTATGAACTAGGAGCATAACTAGGATGAAACCCATGTTGTTGAAGGGAGTTTCTTTTAATCCTTCTGCCACGACTGAAAAATTTGGGATAAATAGGAGCTTTGCTGTCTGACTGGAAGAATATTGTGTTACCTGGTCCTGGACAGAAGGCTATTAGCCTCAAAGGTTTGTCATTTTAAATCCTGAGCAATATCAGTGCTGGGAGCTGGAATGCTGTGGGTGGAAGATGGGTCAGCTGGGCTGAAGCAGAGGAATCTGTTTGATTCTCATCAGGCCTTTCAAGGGAACAGCAGCTTGTACTGCAGTACAGCAGGCCATGATACCTGACTCCCATGCCCCTGGCACGTAAGGAGGCTGTGGCTTTCCTAAATTATTTTCTATGTCCCTGTACTCAATTTTAACTAAACCTCCAAGCAGCCAGGTGGCTATTCATCACCACTTGAGTTCAGTCAGAACTCTTAATCTGCAGGTGTTCAGCCCTGCTCAGGTCTAAACTCCTGCTCTCCCTTACCCCTGCTGCCTGCCTCTGTTCTGTTTTAATCTCAGATTTGGCTGTGGTGTTTCTGTTGTTGTGTCTAGGCCTGAATTAGTGGTTAAGAAGCTGCGTTACTATGCAAGGTTTATAGTGGTTTGTCTCCTGCTCAACAAGATGGATGTTGTAAAGGACCTTGTAAAGGTATGCTGAAATCAGGATAAAGGTGCTGAGGGGTGGGAGATTACTGATCCTTGCTTTTCTAATCTATCTGACATCCAGCATAGGGAATCCCTTCAGTGATTCAAACATTTAATAATGACGCTTTAAGACCAAATGGTTTGGTAGCATTGTTTGAACAGCAAGTAAAAATATTCCAATCAGCTGCAGCCCAGACAGGGAGGTACCCTGGAAGTGCAGCAGAGGAACAGCAAGCTGCTCCCCACAGCATATGCTTCCCAGCCCCTCTGACAACCCCGCTTCAAGCAGTTCCTGGGCTTGACAGCTTTGTGTAGGTTGCATTGCTGTCTGTGTCACAGCTCCCTTGAACTGCAGGCTTAGCTTAGCACAGCTAAACCAGCCACACCATCCCCTTTCTCAAGGTATTTAAAGTATCTTGCAAGCTGAAATTTGAGTCCTCGGTATCCGTAGCTTATGGTAATAACCAGTGACATAGCTGTGAGTGGGATAATTATACTTAACTCCAGATATTCTTTGCATTTGGGCCTACATAAAAGACAATTTGCATTGCCAGAACTCAGTGTAGCATTGGCATTCTGTCTGCTGAAAGAGCGCGTTTTGGCTGGCATGTTAGTCAGGAGTGTGCTGCATATGTTCTCAAGGAATTTATTTATTTATTATTCCTAAAGGCCAGCACAGCTAACCAAATACAGCGTTACTGACTGCCTGTTAAAGTCTGGTTTTAGGGCTGACTGTGTCTCTGAACTGTCTCCATCAGGAGCTGTCAGATGAAATTGAAGACTACACTCATCGTTTCAACACTGAAGATCAGGTGGAGTGGAACCTGGTTCTTCAGGAAGTGGCAGCATTTATTGAGGTGAGAATACCATCCCCTGTAGTTGTTTGAGAGTTTTCTGTCTTGTGAGTGGAAGTGTTCCTGTGTCACCACATCTGTGAGGGAAGCAGGAGTGCCAGTGCAGGGACAGGGTCCCATGAATCACTGACACATTTAAATATTGCCAGAATGGGTGGCAGCATTGTCATTCACTCTCCTCCTTTGCTATGCATTTCTGCAAAGGGAGGGCAAGCTAAAATAGGCAAGCTAAAATTATTATTATCATAGGGATATTTAGTGTATTCTGCATGCATTTGTAAGGTTGTTGATGACATTTGACTCTTCAGGTGTGAGTCCTTGTCATTGGAGGCAGGGTGCTTTTCTCTTTGCTGTACCTTCATGTGCTTGTCCCATGTATTTCTTGGAGTCCCTAAGAACTTTGCTTTTCCAGGTGGAAAAGCTTTACCCTGTTGCCTACTTACAAATATGTAAACACATCTATGGCAAAGTAATTTTAAAAATCTGCCTCATTTGTGAAATGTTTATTGTAAGTGCCAAGACCTGTGGACTTCTCTCTGACTGCAAATCTGTATGCTTTCCTGAATTCTTGATTTATTCTGGTTGCTTTTTTTAGGCAGACCCTGTCATGGTTTTAAATGATGACAACACCATTGTAATCACCTCTAACAGGCTTTCTGAGACGGGAGCTCCGTTGCTGGAGCAGGGGATGATAGTGGGACAGCTTGCTCTTGCAGATGCACTCATTATTGGGAACTGCAACAACCAGGTAAAGGAAATTCTGGGCACTTGGGTTTGCATCTTTGGAGTCCCCCCCTCTGACATCCCTTCTGATCATACAACAGAGATTCCAACAGAGGAGAACACTGAAATGTTTTTTTTGTGATGGTTGCAGTGGTAGCAAGAGGAAGAGGGTTCTCAGAGATAAGAGCTAAAAATGAAATGTTATATATAAGACTTGTGGTACTGACCTCTTACTGTTTGTATTCAACATGTCAATTAAATAGATACAATTGATTTTTCATATACTGGATTGTTTGTAACAACATTCAAGCATGGGAGACCTTCAACACACATCTAGAAAAAGCTTGACTTAAGCTTTCATATTACTCATTCCAGCTTGTTGCAACTTCAGTGGCAACTGGAAGAGGTTTTCAAAAGACATTCTAGGTCGTGTTTTTAGATGATTATGATAGTGAAGTTGTACAAATTTCATTGACTTCTCTCTGAACTCTTTTCAGGTAAGGAGTTGTATTTAAATTACACTTTGCCTGTTTTTGTTAGATTTTGTCTGAATTCATAGTACCTAGTCATTTCAGCACCTGCTTTGTGCACATCCCAGAGAAGCCTGTGATTTGGAAGCAGGGCTCTGCAGTGCAGTGACTTGGCCTGGTAGATCAGTAACAAACAGACTTTGTCTTCTGTGAGCTCTTCTGGAAGTCATTCACAGCTCTTTAGAGATGCAGAGATGACACTGACAGAGAATGACCCTGAGAGAGAGCGGTGCCTCTGGTGTGCAGTGGAGTCTTTTAGCTGGATAATTGCAGAGATATTCTGTTTAGTGTGGATCTGGCAGAATAAACTGTGTGACTCTCTTGCAGGTCAAGTTCAGTGAATTAACAATCGACATGTTCCGAATGCTGCAAGCCCTGGAGAGGGAACCCATGAACTTGGCATCACAAATGAACAAACCTGGAATGCAGGTGAGTTCCACTTCAGCAACAGACCTGGCAGCACATCTTAACTGGGTTTTTCATTTGGTTGATTGGTTTTAAGTAGTGTGCTCCTTCAGTACTGTCACTGTGCAGAGCAGGTTAGTAAGGGTGGTGTAACTTTCAGTAGAAATTAGTGAAGAGTAACTCAAACCCACAGACTCATCAGATTACTAAATATCTGAAAGTTATTGTCCCCTTCAGAGAAAGCATCAAGTGTTCTATCTGAGCCAAAAGAAAATATGAAGATTTTTAATTTATTGAATTGAGATGAAATGTGAATTTTGTCACTCATTTCTTGTGTAATACTTGAGAGAGTAAGAAAGATTTTGTTCACAAGTTTCAGTGAGGGATAGTATAAAGTTCTGGTTTGAATACTGTGCATCATTACTGTATAGTAGGAAATGCAGAATGAGCAGACCATTTGTGTGGGTAGTGTGTTGGAGATGAGCATTGTAATAAACAGAAATTTAGAGGGTTATGAAACTGCATTGATAATATCTGGTTGTTGGGGGGTTTTGAGTAGTATTTTGTTTCTTTATTTCAACAGGAGTCAACAGAGAAACCAGCCAGACGGGAAAACCCCCATAAATACCTTCTTTATAAACCAACTTTTAGCCAGCTATATACATTTTTAGCAGCATCATTTAAGGTTTGTGAAATCTGTGAATTTATTTGCAATAAAAAAATATCCAGGACTGTTTGAGGGACTGAATGAAATGTGGATCTCCACTGCTCTGGAGAATAGAAAAATCTTAAAGAGTATTCTTTCATTTCATAGCATGCCAAGCACAAACCAAAATCAGGGGAGTGCATCAGGAGATGATTGCTCTGGGGCACTGTGTAGCTTCTGAATCTCTAATCCTGTGTCCCATTTAAACTGTAAACAGAGTTTCCTTTGTGAATTGTTTGGGAGTTGGGGTCTGTGTGGATCTTGGCAGCTTTTGGGTTCCATAACTTGGGGAGCCTCAGATCAGGGTAGACAGTAAGAGAGTCTGTGTGGAAGCAGGTGCTTTCTCAGTGCTGCTTGGAGCTCTGATTTCAGCCTAGAGGTTTGTGTGGAGAAAAGTTACTGACCTTTCATCAGGTGACACTTTGGCTCTGTTGGAAAGGGTGCCTGTGGTGGGGCAGGGCAAATCCAGGTACCAAGAGCAGAGTGGAGCCAGAAGCAGGAGTGGCACAATTATGATGACAATGTGTTTATGAGGGTGATGATTCAGTATTAAAATAAACTTGTGCCTCTCTTCCCTTGCCACTGGTGCCCTTGTTTGCATTGCAGGAGCTGCCTGCCAACAGTGTGCTGCTGATTTACCTGTCTGCCACGGGCGTGTTCCCATCAGGTCGTTCGGATAGTGAAGGTACAATAAAGGAATGCTCCCTGTCATGAACAGGGCTTGAATTCTCTTTATGTTCCAGGACAAGTGACCAAGAAAGATGTCACAAAGCTCCTTTTAAAAGACAAGTCAATTCGATTCTCCTGTCTGCTTAGTAAGATAGCCTTTATTTTCCACAAACAATAATGAAATCTTTGTGTTTTATTAGTGTGCATTAACCTGAGAACTTTTCAAAAGGCACATCCAGTTTTTGATGCATCTGAAGTATTAAAAGCCTCCCAATTTTGAAGACCACGTGGCTCAGTTGATGCATCAGCACAGAGTTCCTGAACTGGCTCAGTGGCACTCTGTGATTCTTTCCAATGCCCAGCACCAGGAGAACGTGTGGCCAGGACTCGGGTGGTGAAAGGACTGAAGCAGCTGCAGGGACTGGTCTCTTTGCACGCTCATCAACCTGACAATTCAAGCCCTTCTCATGATTTTTGACAATTCCCCTCACCTCACCCTCCTGTTCTTTTCGATCTAGCAGAATATTTGGATGCAGCTGCAATGTAAAAGCTGAACACTGGTTGGCTGAAGTAAACACGGTCCAAAGATATGTTTATATAATTCAAGAAAAAAAATCAAAATAACTTTTTAACATCCTAAATATTGTAAAAAACCTCATCTGTTTGAGACTTGCATTCCTTTATAAGATGCATGCTTTGTCCTCCCCAGTGCATGATTTATAAAGCTCTCAAAATGTTAAAAGAAAAAAAAAAAAAAAAATCCCTGTCAGCTTTGGATGGTGGCAGTGATTTTTTAAAATGCTTTTAACATTTTACTTCTTGCTGCAGCTTGGTGATAGGTCCTAACTGAAGTCCTGTGGTATGTCCCCCTCTCTGCACGTGTTGTTCCAGCTTAAGGCCTTGTGGCAGAGGCATCCAGGCTCAGTCACCTGAGGAGCTGCACAGCCAGAGTGCAGCTTTCACTCAATGAATCCATCACAACTGCATTCTTTTAATAAGGTGGTGTGGTCTGCACACAATTCAGCCTTATTAAAAGGGAGAGCAGCTGCAATTGCACTGTGCATCGCCTGCAAGCTGTGTGTTTGGCAGACCATGTGAGGTGTTTGTAACAGTGCTAAATTAATGTTTGTTCTGTTCCTGATTTTGTATCCCCAAAGCTTCCCTTAAATGGAAAGGCGCCTTGTATCCAAACCTGAAAAAATTGCATTTGGTGGCCAAATGTGGGTCAGCCAAGTCTGCAAATGTATGACAGAATGAGGAAACCCTAATACTTTATTTTACTAAAGTTAGTGACATTTCATACCCATACCAATGGCAGAAATATTTCTTGGTATCTTGTAGGAGTTGGTATTTTTTATAGCCTAGCCATTGCTTTCGTTTTTGCTCTCCATCAGACATTCAGGGGGTAGCTCAGTTTTGCAAATTGAGCACAATATTCAAGTTACAGTGGGAACACATGTCCAGGGTGTGTGCATGTGAAAACTGTGAATTCTGACTTTGAAATACAAGTCTTTGCTACAGATTTAAAATCTGGTTTTGTCCCTTTGTCATACTCTGAGTTCTCTCTTCTCCCCTTTGCAGTGTTAGAACTGCAAATGACAGTAATATTTCTAGTCTTTTGGATTAATTTAGCTTTATTTTTTGATCAAATTCTGAGTCTGGAATATGCAAACTCATCCAGTAATTTTACAAAGGTATTGATTTTCCTGTATCAGACATGTAATGGGTTTTAATCTTTTTTCTCTATAGTGTAACAAGAGCCAATACTTGGATCATTTGCATTACTATTTGTGGGTAAATAGTGAACAATTAAATTAGAAGTTATTAAGTTGCATTCCTTGCTTCTATTTGATAGATGCTGAAACTTCTAAAAAAGCTTAAAGAGGAATATACAGTCAGTGAAGTGTCCACATTCCTGTCTCCCCTCCCTACAAGTGCAGTAGTGCAGACTCCCTCAGTTTTCTGGGATTTGTTGTTGCTTCCTCCCCTTGGTGTAATCACTGGCAGGGGTGAGTTGCCCCTGCTGATTTTGGCTTGCTTTTCCCACCTGAAGGTCCGTACGATTTTGGGGGAGTGCTGACCAACAGTAACAGGGACATCATCAACGGGGACGCCATCCACAAGCGCAACCAGTCCTACAAGGAGATGCACTGGTGAGTGTCCTGTGCACCCCTGCAAATCCACAGGAGTTGGGCTTTAATGCAGAAAAGTGCATCAGCACCTCGGAGTTCAAACTCCTCGCTGCAGGACATCACCGTGGGGATTGGCTTGAGCACTTAGGGGTGAATGTGCAGCTTTAAATGGTTATTTAAACACTTTAACTTGTGTATTTTAATATTAGTTCTTAATTACTGGCAAACTTCAGATCAGTGGTGGATGACTTCTCAAGAAGTTCTACTTCTCCTGAACTAATAGGAAGTCCCACAGGCCATATTATAGACAGATATGGACAATAGTGCAGTTGCTCTCTGAGGATGAATCTGGGGACTGGGGCAAAAAATGGGAAATCTGCTTTTTACCTGGCTGTAGGCAGCTGTGTGGCTGGGACACTTGTGCAGTGTCAGAGCTGTGCAGCAGTTGTGGTGCTCTGAGGTGTCCCTTTCCCTTTGCAGCCTTCACCCTGGAGATCTGTACCCTTTCACCAGAAAGCCCCTGTTCATCATCGTGGATTCTTCCAACAGCGTCGCCTACAAGGTAAGGCCCCTGGAGGCAGTTCCTCGTGTGGTAGGATACAGTGCCAACCCCTAGTTAGCTTACACTTTTAACAGGCTATTTTTTTAAACAGTTTGTATTCAGTCTTTCTTTTCTTTTGAGGTTGTGCATGCTAGTCAGGATCTGACCCTATGAATAGGAACAAGAAGGAGAAGCACATGAACAGCCGCTCATTGGAAAGTAATAAATCCTCCTGGAGGGAAAAAAGGTTCAAGATTTCCAAGGTCTCTGGTGGGAGGTTTACTTTTGTTTTATACCAAAGACAAATCTCGGTGTGTGTGTGCGTGGGGGAGGGAGATAACTAATGTGCTTTTCTTTTTTCCAGTCATCCAACATTCAGTTGCTTTTAAGCAACAGAAAGGAGTCAAAGCATTGAGCCTGATCTTTTAAAACACGGGGTGTCTGTGTCTGAAAAGTGTCTGAACCAAGGAAGTAACAAGCCTCAAATTAGCATCCAGTGTCACTGTAGAGTGGTGTTGGTTGGACACTGAGCCTCCTTCCTAGGGTGCTCTGGATTTACAGTAGAATTGCTCCATGCCAAATCTCCTCTGGGAACCTGCAGTTCGGGTAATACAGAAGCAGACATTGCTCTCGTGGTGGCCAGTTGAATCTGGAGAGCATTACACATGTATTTCATTCATGAATGGGGTAATGAGAATGTGCTATATCTGGAGAAAGTACCACTTCTTCTGTGTTCCTTTTTATAGCTCCATTATGTGCAGTGAGGGAGGGGAACATCCACAGCTGCGTTTCGGAGGAGGAACAGGGACGTCTAGTGGCCAGAGGGACTTGTGCCTTGTTCAGTGTCCACAGGCTGTGCTGTTTGTTTTGAGTGTGTTGGCCAAGGAGAGGTACTAAATCAGTGGTCAGTGTGATTCAGGATAGTTCTGTATTGATCCAGGGAATTCCTGCCTGACAGCCAGATAATGATCTGGCCTCTCTGTTGGGTCTTTGCTTTGTTGTAGCATAATGTATCTCAGAGGGCTTTTTAAACTCCACTTTATTTAAGTTCACTGCACTGGTTTCAGAGCAAATCTGATTTTTCTTGAGTTCCCTTCCCCATTTAAATGGAGGGAAACACAATTGGAGTTATTTAGAGAGTGAGCATTTGGAAGGGGTTTATTTCCCTACGTTCTTTGCTGACATTCATTCTGGTGTAACATCAGAGGGATTGGTTTTCTTTCAGGGGAAAAGGGTATGGCTTGTGTTAGGGTTTTGGTTTGGTTTTGGGTTTTGTACCGCCTTCCTCCTTAATAGAACTGTTAGTAGAAGTCAGGTGGATCAGCTCTGGAAGAGAGCAAGGGGTTCCAGCTCTGGACAGGTTGGGGTTCTGTGTAAAGCTTAGAGCAAAGGACCTGTTCGGGGCAATGGATTTCCACATGTAGATTTGTAGCTCTTGTAGGATAATATCAAGTGTTTACAGTAGAAGTTGCTTTTTATTTTATATTTTAATTTGATAATTAATTTTTCTTTAGATTTTTGTGGGCACACAGTAAGCAACTCTGTAACCTCCATGGAGTTTCTTTTCCTTGTTCTGTAGTGAGCTAACAGGGGTGTAATGGCACTGGTTTGCTCTGGCACAGCTGGTGGAGAGCATCCAGCTCTGCCTGTGTGGAACGAGCACAGAAATGTGAGCTTTGGAAGTATTTCAGGACAGGATTATGGAAGTGGCTGCTAGGAGCACTGTCCCAGATCAGAACAGTGTGGGCAAAACTGCAAGGAACCTAAAAAGAAATCTGTTCAGCATTTCAGAAGTGACATTCACCTTCCCCACCTCTTGCCACTGAGCACAGGCAGACGTGTGAGGGACTGGTTTAGGTGTCTTGTTTTGTTTTCCACTGGAGGTTCATGGCTGAGCTCTCAAGGTCAGTGTTTCCAGCCCTGGTACACTCCTGCCTGTGGCTGTCCCCAGAGTGCCCTGGCTGAGCTGTCCTGTGCCTGTCCCCTGGTGGGCTGAGAGCGCCTGGAGGCTCCAGTGCTGGCATGAACAAAGAGATTCTGTGCCACCCTGTGAGGAATTGAAGTCGATACTGACTTTTCCACGTGGCTGCTCTGATCCTTCCTGATAGGACAGGAGCTATCCTGACATTTAAATGTCACTGCCAGCAGTACCAGCAGGAACAGCAACTGCTCACACATCTTTTTCTGCAGCCCGTTCCTGCTCTCCTGCACGCATCCCCATCCTCTCCCTCTCTCTGGAGGACTTAAATGGTGATGACTGAAAGTAAGTCCTGCCAGGAAGTGACTTGCCAGTTTGTCAAATCAGCAGCACTTGAACAGCTTCCTCCCCTGTATATTTAGCTGAAAGTGGAAGATAACTGCAAATCGAGCATATCTACTGAAAGCCGTGAATTTTTTTTTAACACTTCCATTTAAATATAGCTGTCTGTGTGTTCTTGAAGGTTACCACTGCATATGTGGATGAAATAATATTTTTAAATCGGTATCTTCCTGTAGCTGTGGCTGTCTAGGATCATGGTAAAATGCAAAGTCTCAAAACCAAACCAAAACCTCCAGCCAGTGAGAATGCAAGGCCTCTGTCAGTGATGTGGTACAAATACCTAGCTTAGCAAAGCTTAAATGTGAAGTGACTTCTTTTGGACATGATGGGCAGTCCTTTCTTAGAAGGAGATGTACATGACATGCATTGTAAAAATCAGCAATACTTCTGTTGAAAAGCTTGAACACTGAAGTAAAATAGCAGTAAATTTTGGAACAAAACGGAGTTTATCCTTTTTGTAGTTGTCCATGCACTGAAGGGTAGGGCATTCCATGTCCAGACCTCCTGTCAACATCTGCATTGCAGGGCAGGTCTTCCTGGCTTAACCTCTGCTGGGACAGAGTCCAGAGTGCTCTCAGCCAGTGCCTCAGACCCACAGGTGAGCCAGGAGTGCCCTTGGCTGTTGGACTGCAGGGCTGTTCCCTCTGCTGCCGTGGCTTTGGTCTGTGATCAATGGCACACGTCAGTCTGCCCATGGTTCTGAGCATTCGAGTCACTGGAGAAGGCAAAGCCTTGCCAGTGTGTGTGCAATTCAATCAGCAGTGTCTGGGGTGACTGCTGGAGTTTGAAATGTTTCTTTCACCAATTCCTGGGCTGGCCTGCTGTTGCTGTCTGCAAGGGAGCTCTGTTTCTTCCTTAGAGACCAAACCTTAGTATCCAGCATTATCAGTCTTCCCTGGGCTCCTAATGAACTAGAAGGGTTTTGAGCACTAGTCAGCACTCTGTCAGAGATGGGAAATGTTTTATTTTGATTAGACTAGATTTCTGTCTCTAGTATTTAGCAGATTTAGATCAAATTAATTCTGCAAAACTAATATAACTGAAATATACTGCCTAGAAGGGAAAGTTCATTTGAATTGTGCAGAGGCCAAAAGGAATTAAAAAATTAACTTTTTGAGGATTCTACACAAGCAAATAGTTGTGGTGATGTATGTCTTACGCTTGTAAATGCAGTTTTATTAATCTAATCTGCAGATGTATGTGTGGCACTGGTTTGCTCTGGAGGTGGGGTTTGAGTCTGTGCTCTGGCAGGATGCAGACACCATCACGTTTTCTATAGCTTTGCAAGGCTTCAGTTTTAAGAAAGCTGTTCTGGTGACAGCTAATGAGGTTGTGTGCATGATTTTTGGCCTTTTTCCCTTTGTGATAATTGTTTACTACCAGACAGATACACAGTAGGACTGTTATCAGGTAAATACTGGTGAAAGTGGACAATGGTGGTGGTTCAGCTTCTGGAGGAATTGTTGTGCAATTGGACACTTTGGCAACATTTAAGGTGCTGGTGAGGGGGGCAAGAAATGAGTGTTGTAAAATTAGGATTCAGTACAGCAGGTGTTAAGGTTACTTGCTTTAAATGAAACTTGCTTTAAATCTTCTCTGGGCCCTCCTGTTTGATGAGACATAGATCCTCCTGCTAGAAAGAAAAGGGGAAGGAAATGGTTTTGACTGGGCAGTTCAGTTGGTGTTGAGGGAAGATGCTAAACCAAATTGCTTTCACTTTTAGTCCAGAACATGATTTTTTTATTTTCAAGAAATATGTTACTACTGATAGTGATATTTCCATGAAATTAGTGTCTGCCATCAATAGCAATGAAGCAAGAGAATTATAATTCCTTTAAAATGTAGTTGGTTATATTCCTTTTGTGCTGTGATCTCTGAGTAAGTGAACTTGTCAGGCTCATTGCCAATGCTGAGCATTGTGTGAGGGGCATTAGTGTCTTCTGTCATTAATATGATATGTACCCTTGACTTGCTGAATATTCAAGGCAAGCAAAGTGACCATCAATACTTCAAAATTCTTATCTGTTGCAGAATTTCACAAACTTGTTTGGACAACCATTGGTGTGCTTGCTTTCTCCAACAGCATATCCAAAAGCATTGCAAGGTATGTGCAGTATTGCATTTCCCAACAAGCTGCAGTTGCATCCTGTATCTATCCCAGACAGAACTTAGATTCCTCAGGAAAAGACAGCTTTTCACTGCTGAGTAACCCCTAAAGCAGGTTACCAGTCCCTGAAGCAGTAGGATAAAGTTTAGCTGTTGCATGTGGTGAATAATTGATGACATTTCTGCAGATGGCTCCAACAAGAGCTGGAGCAAAGGCTCTCCTGCACGGAGGCCAGCCCAGGTGGGGTGATGGGTGATGGTGGTTATTACTGCCCTGGGCAGCTTTACTGCTCCCAGAAATGGAGCAGAGTCAGTTAAGGTGTCTTGGTGTCCGTGCACATCTCCAGCAGGCCTTTATTGCCAGTCACTGGTGAGGTCAGCCCCGGAGAAGGTGTAACTAACACTCAGGAGTAGCTCCTCTGTGACGGAATTTAGCAGGTGAGCGACTCCGTTGTGTGGCAGGGACAGCATTTCTATTTCGTGTGCCAAATGTATCCCTTTGTCTATTGATTTATTTTTCCTTTTAGATCAGTCTCAGCGGGGTAGCCTCTTCACACTCTTTCTGAACAATCCGTTAATGGCATTCCTGTTTGTCTCTGGATTGTCAAGCATGCGCCGAGGGCTGTGGGAGAAGTGTCAGGATTACCTCAGAAAAATCAACCGGGACATTGCCCAGCTGCTGACCCACTCCCGATCCATAGGTACGGCCTGGCCAGGCCCAGCTCAGCCTTCTTGGGGGGGGTGAGCCTTTCTAAACTGAGCTTTCTTTGCCTTCTGTGCAGATCAGTCCTTTCTCCAGTTTTTTGGGGATGAATTCCTTCGCTTGCTTCTCACGAGATTTATCTTCTGTTCGGCTACTATGAGGATGCACAAAATCTTCCGGGTATGCAGGGATGTGTGTGCCTTGGTGGGAGCTCCTGGCCAGGGTCTGTACAACTGCCCTGGCCCAGGTGGGAGGGTCCAAGGGCTGAGCAGGTCCGGGTGACCTCAGAAAGGTGACTGATGCTCACATGCTGTTCCTGCAGCTTGCACTGGGGCTGTGCCTTTGTGCCTCTCCAAAGGCACAAAGCCTTTGGCTTGCAGGAGCCTCAGTCCTGCACATAACACAGCAGGCACACTCCAGTTCAATTATGTCACTCTGGACAGCCCTGGCTGCTAGAAAAATTCCTCTTTATAACTTAAGATTATTATTTCTACGCAACCAAAATGGTATAGAACAAGAATGTAAGAGGAAGTGGGGAGGAGTGGGTCATTATTTCTGGAATATATTCATGTGAATGGGTTTTGAAAGGTCTTTGAAGTGTAAATGAATACACTAAATAGGAAGGTGGTATTTTGCCTCCCTGTTGGTTAAAGCTGTGCCAGCAGAGAAGTCTGCTCTGGATCTACACCATTTTATGTGAGTGTTGGCATATAAACTGCCTGCTCCATTTTAAATACTGCAGGGAAAAATCGACAGGAGCATTGGAATGTGCAGTATTCAGTTGAGGAACTGCAGACCTCCAGCAGCTCTCCAAGCCTAAGTCAGCTACCTGGGCTGCTCTGATACCAGAGAAAAGAAGTAGGTCTGTGTCACTGGGGAGAGATTTGCTCCCAGTGTCTTAGATATTTGTTTTAGGATGAGATGAATCTCCCTCTGGAGATGCTTACATGTCTGTAATTCCAAGAAATGAACTCCAGCCTAGTGGGTAAGTACAGGTTAATATTTTTTTGTCTCTTTTAGTGGTTTCTTTTTTTTTTTTTTCCTGCAAAGCCTCAGTGAACATACCAATAACAATCTGAGATGAACAGGCCTTTGTATTGCCACTGTGACCATCTCTGAGTCACGAGAAAGAGAAAACTGAAAATTCTAGAGTATTTTCTGTCTCTGTGCCATACTGAATAGGTTAGGGTGAAATTGGCCTATTGCAGTCTTCTTCCTAGAGGATGTGAAAGGAATGAGTGTCTGATTCTCTGTTTTCACTGTCATCTAGCAGGAGACTCGAAATTATCCCGAATCTTATCCTCAGCTGCCAAGAGATGAAACGGTGGAGAACCCTCACCTCCAAAAGCACATTTTGGAGCTGGCTTCCATACTGGATGTTAGGAATGTTTTCCTGGAAAACACACTCGATGACTATTAAAAGAAACTGTCTTACTGCAAAGGGGATTCCCTGGCCACAGATTTTGAATGGTGCAGTTTTATAATGTGAAAATCATAAAAGGAAGTACTTGATTTTATTTTTCAATTTAGGACCATTATTTTAAAAAGTAATAATAAACAGCTGTTAGTTGAGCTGTTCCATTCTGTATGGGGTCAATTTTATAAGCAGAAGTTTTCATGTCTTTTAAATGTTAAACTAAAGAATCACTAGAGGTTTATTTCTGGTCTTGTGGCTGTCAACCACATTTCCAACAGCTGATCCTAAGCATAGAATATTATTGGTTACCTTTAGCCCACATTTGTGGAAATCCTTTATTTTTATACAATTTTAAGAAATTGGAAAGAAAAAAAAATCAACAGAAAAAACCCAATATTTTATCCCCAAAGAGTTTGGATTTGAAATGGTAAAGATGGAACCACACAGTGCAAACCAACAATAGCAATAACACAGATTCCTTCATAACAAATATATTTTTTCAGTCTTAGGCAAGTGAGGAGACAAAACTGTGGACATTTAAGTTGCATTTGGAGCAGTGCTTTGAAGTGAATTTGTAAAGATACTTAATGCTCCCTCTAAGCTGGACACAGCAGTTTTCTGTTTGAGCTTTGTGCTGCTGGCCAAGGGCCTGGTTGGGCAGGTGGTCAATAGGTGAACAAACTGCAAACCCTGAAAGCCAGCCCCCACCTCCCACTCTCCTGTGGGGCATCCAGCCTCAGGAGGAGGGGGCACCCTTCAGTTGGAGGTCCTGTTTGGAGAGCCCAGTGTTTCCTGCAGGTGTTCTCTCCTTTCCCTGCGTGGATGGAACGTGTGGCTCCCTGCCAGGAGCTGAGGGTCCCGAGCAGTGCAGTGCCACAGCCCCGTGCCTGGCAGGGTGCTGCTGTTCCCCGTGCAGGTGAAGCTGAGTGGGAGCTGCTGTAACCCCCTGGATGTTTTGCATGTGCCCCCATGTCCCAGTCCTGCTCTGGCACCAGCGAGGGGCTGTAACTGCAGCAGCACCCCCAGCCCAGGAGCTCAGCCTGGGGGTCTGCAGGAGGACAGTGGCCTTTGGGAGGGGCTGGCTGGAGAAGGCTCTTGTGGCTGCTGGCAAGAGTGCTCATTTCTGGGACTGCACTGCCTGCCCTGCAGAGCTGGAGGAGCTCTGCCAGCTCCTGGCAATGCAGGGTGAGCAAGGATGAGGGAATGGAGATACTTCACACTGTTAAATGGAAAAGCCAATTGTCACTGTTCATGGGCTGCTAGAAAAAAAGTGAGAGGACAATTCCAATCAGTGCTTTTTGTTGAACCCCAGCCATGCCTCTGTGCTTAGGTAGAAACAGTGCAGAACTTGGTGCCTGCCATAGTGTCATGGCAATCCTGGTGCAGAGCATCAGGCAGAGTGTGATCTGGTCAGCCAGAACAGCACTGGTGGATCTGTTCTGCTGAGGGAGCAGTGTGGAACAGCAGGAACAGCTGCAGCGTAGCTGGGGAGTTTGCATGAGGGTTCTTTGTAGCTGGGCTGAAGCTTGCACCATCCATTCTTTATTTCCCAAGTGTACAAAATCCTGTGAATGCTTGTGTTTGTCCTAAGCAGTCTTGAAGCTGGTACATTGAGACACCCCCCCCTTGGTGCTGCTCTTTGGACTCTGGCAGGACTTCATTTCCCGGGCTGTGGAGTCTGTTCTGAGGAGTGTGTGTTCGTGTGTGTGCATGTGTGTGCTCGGTGTTTGTGTGTGTATGGACAGTACACATACATCTCCTGGCTGGTGTAAATTGTAAATATGTATATATGTATAGGTACTTGTATATGTATTAAAAAGAATGAACCACTACAATGTCTATATACAAAATTTATATATACACACATATGCCATGTTGGGTGGATTCCACAAGGTGCTGCAGATCATTTGTGGTTGTACTAAAGGTTATGGCTCTTCTGCCACTGTGTTTTGTTGTTTCCAGGGACTTACCCTTGGACCTTGAGGTAATTGATAACTGATTCCAGGTACGGGAGCCCTTAGTTAGCCAGGGGAATGGGTACCCCTGTATGTATTACAGTAATAAGACCTTTGTATTTACTGTGAAGCTGATCCCTGCCTTTCTGCCTGGTAGGAGCCCCCAGTTGCTGAAACATGGGATTGTATGTGGAGGCTAAAGATGCAGGAAACCTTTAATGCAGCAGCAAGTGAGAGGCAGGTTATCTGTTGCCCTGCCTCTGTTCCTCTACCAGCAGTGTTCAGCTTGCATGGAAAAAGGGTATTGAGTTTTCCCCAGCTCACTGCCTTCCAACCAAATGCTTTTGCTTTGCTTTAGCTTTTGCTTTGATGAAGCTATTCTTATTTTTGTTCCATCTCTGTGGAAAAGAAAAGAGTATGCTGTTTCCAAGCATAGGAGTGATGATGATGATGATGATGATTCCACTCGTGTGGGCTGGTGAACCTCTGGGACTCTGCTTGTGAACTGACTGGGAAAGCCCTGGTGGTCCTCACCTTTCTTTAGCCAGGCTGAAGTGGGGAGTCCTTGCTTGTGACCTGAGAGGTTTCTGCCATTTGCAGCCCTTCGAGGAAGTTCTGTTTGCTTTTTGCCAAGGTAGATTTCATCAGAGAAGAATGCACTTTTTAAAATACAGAACGCCCTGAAGAAGCTGGAATGTAGGAGGAGAATATAGGCCTTGAAAATTAGTTCAGAAGTTGAACTTTGCAGCAATGACTGTCCAAGTCAAAAATTAATTCTTGAGGTTCCTAATTCTCCTCTTATCTGCTGATCTTTGTTAGAAGGTCCAGTGCTGGGATGTTCAAAGATAAAGATTTCACTCCTGTTGTGTTGGGAGGAGTATGGAATTGTACTGTGGAAGCAGAGGGCTCGTACCCTCTGTCTGCTCTAGCTGTAGCTAGGATGAGTGTCTGGTCTTGAATTTTGAGCCAGCCCCTTCTTTCCCACCCAAAGAACTGCATTCAAGATGAAAATGTTGATATTTTCCCTCCAAGTAAAAGCTTGTCTTGTTTGAACTAAGTCATTCTAAACTTGTGCTACTGTGTGCTCTGTGCTATGGTCGTAGGTACCTCTCGGTGTATGCTTGTGTGTACTGAAGAAAATCTGGTTTCTGTATCTCGCAGTCCTCAGTGTGGAAGCCAAGCAAAGACTGAACCATTTTTAAGTGAGAAGAGAACAAATCCTTTTCTTCTCAGGCCTGATGCCTTCCCTCTTGTCTCGCTCTCCCTTTCTCCATGTATCTTTATTGCTTATATTAGTGGAGAAGACTTGCCAGCACCAGGCAATGCCAAATTAAAGGGGTAAATTCTGCATGAAATACATTGAGAGGACAAGGTGAACTGGACCAGCTGTGTCCTTACAGGACTGCTCCTGCCTGGCTCCCTACTCCCTGCATGTGGTGTGCTCAGATGAATCCTGCTCCCACAGTAGGTCTGTGCTCCTGCTCAAACTGGCTTTGGAACATCTTGCCAAAGTTACTGCTGTTGCCTTTTTTCCCCCTTTGACTTCTCAAAATAGCAGTGACAGGGCAATGCAGGGTTATGAGTCTTTAATGCTCTGGTTTTTAACTCCTCTTCGGATGTGATGTGCCATTTTGCTTTGTGCACCAGCTAAATGGAGCACTAGCTTCCATGAGCTGCACAAACAGGAATTGCTCCCTGGAGTGCTTTCTTGAGAAGTTTCAGGACCTTTCTTTGAGTAGTTCATCAAAATAATGTCTGTCAAGTCGTGACTGACTAAACCCCTCAAGACTGTTCCCCAGGGAGATGTGCAGAGATATCTTTAAAGGATCATAGGAAATAGAGGAGGGCAACAGGAAATTTAGCTTCAATTAATCATCTTCAAAAGCTACAATTCGAGTAGCTCTGGTCAGGCTTCTCCCCTAAGGATGGGGTGGAAGTGCTGTTCCACAGCCCATCCCTGGCATGAGTTAGGAAGCACCTCCCCTGCCTCACCACCTCCCGTGTCCTCTAACCATGCTGTGCTGCAAGTCTGCTCCTTCCCAAAGCTAAACATCTTGGAATCTGTCTGAACAACTGTTTTGTCGTGAGGTTTCCTTTGTAGAAGCTTTACCTGTGTTTGATTCCTCAGTAACTGTCTGAGTGCAGCAGCGGCCGAGCCTCGCTCCGTCCTGGTGCTGTTGGGAGCTGCTCTGTGTGGCTGTGGCTGCTCCTGGGGCCGAGGAACAGTTAAATGAACAAGGGGAAAAATTTAATGCAGAGAGCTGAAAACTGCTCTGTGCGCCTCGTAAGGTCAGACTGGACACAGCAGCCAGGGCAAAGCTCTCCAGAGCTGATGGTGCACTCCTGAAGGGGCTCTCTTACATTTGTAATACCAGACTTTGAGAGCAATACTGTTCTGTGACCAAATGTATTCAGGTGCTTTGAAGATCAATAGAGATCTGCTCGCTGGAGCAGAGGACACTCATAACTGCTTTAGATTTAGGAGTGACAGCCACTTTTTTTTTCCCATCTAGACCATCACTATGCCAAGACTGAGGAGAATTAGTTCAGATTCCTGAATCTGACATTTCTTGGGGTTAAGGATTGTCTTTGAATTCTGCCCAGATGCACGCATAGCTGTTGTGTTCCTGGTTTCATTCCCGTTGGGAGCAGGCCCCAGCACAGCTCCCTGGCCTGCAGGAGAACAGAGCAGAACAGATCTGCCCAGCCCAGTCCCAGCAGCTCCTTCCAGAGCAATCCCTGCGGGAGGATCTGCCCCCTTGGCTTCACAGGTGCTTTTGGCACGTGTTTGTTACCATCCTGCCATTGAACTGGTTTGTTGGGAGCAGGATTCTGCCTCATGCAGGCTGAAAAGCACAAGTTGCTTCTGCCCTGGGCAAAGCCCGGCGAGAAGGATGAGGGGAGCGCAGGTGGGAGCGTTCTGGGAATGCAGAGGGACCGTGCCTCCAGCTGCGGAGGTACAGGGAGCGTTCTGCCTCTCTGAGAATCAAATTATTTATTACCAAAAGTAATTTTATAGTGAATTGGTTCAAAGTTATTTTACAGCTGTGTGCCTGTATATCGTATTTTGGTAAAAACGGATATTTTCCTTAAAATATATAGAGATATATAAATAAACTTTTTTTGGAGCAAATGGACTTTTTTTGCAAGGGATCTGTAAATCGCCAAAGCAGTGTGATGCCAGAAGCGACTGTGCCGTTGTTCGGGGAGGGAAGAAGCGCGTTTGTGTTCCTGCTGGACACTGCCGCGATGGAACCGGGCCCCGCCGGACACACCCGGCCCGGGGGGCGCCACGGACCAGCCCCGCGTCCTGCTCGTCACCGCCTTTCCAGCCTTTCCAGAGACTTTGGAGCAGATTTCCGTTCGCTTTCGTCCCCGCCGCGCCGGGGCCGCTCCCGCCCGGTGTTCGCGGTTGTGCCGTGTCCGAGCCGTTCGCTGTCCCTGTCCCGGCCGCCCCGGCCCCGCCGGCGGACTGTGCTGTCAATAAACTGTGGTAAACGCTCGTAGCGAGGCGCCTGGTCCGCTCCGGGGCGGGACAGCGGCGGGGAGGAGCGGGAGGAGCGGGGCTGAGGATGGAGCGGGGCTGAGGGAGGAGCGGGCCCGGGGGCGGAGCGGGGCTGAGGGCGGAGCGGGGCCGGGGGCGGAGCGGGGCCGAGGGCGGAGCGGGAAGGGTTAGGGCGGAGCGGGGCTGAGGGCGGAGCGGGGCTGAGGGCGGAGCGGGAAGGGTTAGGGCGGAGCGGGGCCGAGGGCGGAGCGGGGCCGAGGGCGGAGCGGG